>ML796274.1:384376-398688 GCA_009831015.1 Picea engelmannii | reverse complement strand
ATATGTTAAGAACCAAATATCAATATAGCATAGAAAAACCTCAGAAAAAGTACTCAATGCCTTGAAAAAGAGATAATTTCAGATAATAAGCCTCTTCGAGGGGGAAATCTCCTTTTACCCCACTTAAATGTTCAAGTACAAGAAGATTCAAAATGAAAATGTCTCCTTGGTATATATAGGAGACTAGGAGGTATAATTAGAACTAATGGCCTAAACCCGACATAAATAAAATAACATTACTAATATAATATGCCCCAATTAAGGGGTAATGAGCGAATATTAGGGCTTAACACCCAATATGATTAGGCAAAGTATTTGACCTTAAAATTCAAACTTAAGAGATTTTGGTGCAAAATAAAAGTGTTTGCATGTGTGTACTTTACAACCTTCAATATTTTCATGATACTCAAAATAGTCAAAGGCAAACTAGAACTTGATGTTCTATTACTTGAGGTACATGCTAAAGATGAAATACATTATTTATTTTTCCCAATAAATGAAAATAGCTTTTAAGGCTAGGAAAGGGATAAATGTAACAAGGGTCTCAAGCAAACCCTCTTCATAGAGAAACATACACTTCAATGGTTTTACCCAATAGATATTGTTATGAAAGAGTTAAGGTACGGGGATCAAAATATGTTATAATATTTTCAAATTCTTTTTAACAAATCGATGATGTGCCTTATATATTCTTGAAATTAGCTCATCATAACGTGTTTCAATCTATAGAAAGACATACCTACTAAGAAGTTTTGTAACCATATTTTCGCTCACTAGTCTTTTCTTCGAGAAACAAGAGAATGGATCCAAGATACCATCACATCGATCAATTGGCCTATAAGATTTTGCGAGAAACATAGCCATCTAAATATTGATTAATAGGGCTAGCACAACCATTGCGGATTATGAACAACAAGGCCATGAACAAACGATATGATTCCTTCCCCAAGGCTTTAACAAAATTTCTCCAATGCAATCATTGAAGGAACTCCAATCCATCCATTGGAAATTTTCAATCAAGGATTCCTCCAACTAGGTTTCCACCTTCCTCAAACTGCAATGTATTTTGTAGTAGGTTCTTTTTTAGCATCTCAGGATTGTAAGTTGTCCAGTTGTGAATGCTATAGTGAATATCGTTGAAGCGAATGAAACTTCCAGTTGAAATTTTCAAAGAACTATGCACATGGTTTCCTCATGAAGATGAATGAAAACCAATGTTAAGACAATATTAGTTAAACAACAAAATGAAAGGCATCAAGTGAAATATTAAAGCTTTCATGGAAAAAGAAACTAGTACTAAAGTAAACCATCTTGAGCTGCAAACTAAACTAATAACAATTGGTGGATTTTATTGAAGAAAACAAGATAAACAAAAATCTATGTTATATAAGCAAAAAAGGAAGCAAACTTATAAACTATGCAAGATTAAAGGAAATAAAATAACTATGCTACTCCTATTCCTACTCTATCCCACATTGGTTGAAAAAAGGTTAAGTGAAAGCATAGTGCCAATGTATCCATTTAAGCAACTCCAAACCTGCAACCACATGTTCATCAAAAATCAATAGCAGAAAATGGAGTAGTGAGAGATCAAATATAGAAAGAATTGACTCAAGCAAATATATACCCAACATGTTAAAGTTGGGAGCATTGCCATTCATGGGAAATGTAGACATGTAATATTCCTCCAACCAAGCTTCAATTCCATAAAAAAATTTACATTGATTGTCATAGAATTGTTGGAAGGAATTCGAGAATGAGTGGAATACTTGATTAGACACATAAATGAAATTTGCATGCCATGTAACTCGTGGGAGAGTCTCAATATGGGTGTTTTCATTAATTCTAGAGCTCAAAGCAAGATAATGGGAACCTAACATAACCATCAGATGAAACTGAAATGCCTCATTATCCAGGCAAGTCTCCCTAGACTCACATTTTACATAACCCACATGCTGAGAGGAGAGATGATATCTTCCAGTTTGAGGGAAACATTGAGAAAACATGAATCCAATCCTTCTCCTATAACATCATTGAACTCATGTGAGGAATGTTGGAGTATTGAGATAGAATCCAAGGACGAGTGATGCATCTACCCCTGAAGATTGACATGTGATTCTGGAACAGATTTATGTGACAATGTTTCTTGGATAAACTCAATGTTTCTTGTGCCTTGTATAATGATGGGTTGTAAATTTGATGTGATTTCTTCACGTGGATCAAAAAACTCGTTATGCTCTACATACCTTATATTTTATGTTGTTAATATATGTGCACTGCAATCGGAAATTTCAGATTGTATAGGATCATTGGATGATACATTGATGCTCACATTCAATTCCGAAACAAAAAAAATAGTCATAGAAAACAGGGTTATCGTGATCAAATTGTGATTCAACATGTTCCAAAAATTCAAATTGTGAAKAATTTTCAACATTGTTCATCCCRAACATAGGGGCCTTGCATTGTTGACCAATATCTTATCACGTTCATTCATAAAGGGGGTTTTTAAATTATGAAAAATAGATTCAATATATTGTAGGTATTGGGGGGGATGTTGGGACGAGGGGATTTATAGGTATTGGGGGGGGTATAAAAAGGGGTATTTGGTTAAAAAAGGGATATATAGTAAAAATAGGGGTTATTTGCTTAGAAATATGTATTGGGAGGGGGGTTCAAGAAGAGGATTTTGGGAGGTATTTATCAATACCTAATGAAATTAGAGGTATTCTTCAATACCCCATGAACACAGGTGCTATGTTATAGGTTGAATGAGTGGAGACCCTGTGATCCCCAATGAGTCTTTAATCAATAAAATMTTGAAAATCTTGTTGTTCTTATCATTCAATGTTTCATTGTGAGAAAAATGTGAAGATTTAATGTTTCATGTTGAGAAAGMCAACATGCTGGTTTTCGTGCATACTTTGTCCAATGATGCTCAAAGGTCTCTCACACACACACACACACACACACACACACACACACACACACACACACACACACACACACACACACACACACACACACACACACGTATGTACATACATACATGTGTATGTGTTTGTGTATTAGGTCATGTTGCCAGAAAATTGGTTTTCAAGAAAACCTACGACTTGTGACGCCCCTAAGGGTTTTCATCTCATGATTTTTTTTTCATTTTTCATTTAATTATTTCTCTATTTATTTAGCATCATAACATTATTTTAGTTAGATTGGAAGGCTATAAGACCTTCAATCAAACTTAAGTGTTAATTCCCCTTAAAATACAACACAAAATCATCCTTATATTTTGGCTTGTTATATAGCTTAAGATGACACCCATTGACCATAAGAGAAAGATTTTCAATGCTAATGGTCTGCAACTTCACAATACCATTATTTAATACGTGTTCTACGTCATAAGGAACCAACCATATTGTACAAACATTTTTTTGAAATATTGGAACCTAGAATCATAAAGAAATGCCTAGTCACCTTGTTGAAAAGGTTTGTTCTTGACAAAATGAATATGCTAATACAAATCTTGTTAAGAAACTCATCTAATTCATTTAATTGGGTAAGACATTCCTAGTGTGTAACTGAAATATGTATACCCAACTTAACAAATGTCAATAAAGTTTCACTGCCAAACTCTACTAGTAGAAGAATAGTTTTTCCATAAATCGATTCATAAGTAGTGAATATCTTAGTAGTTTTCCAAATTGTAAAATAGGTTGAAACAATTTCATGAATTGAATTGGCCCAATCATTTTTATGGAATTGTATTGTATCAGTAAGAATATTCTCCTATATCCACATTGGTGACTTCAACCTACCCATTAGCTTGAGGGTGGTATGTCGTAGACTTCCCATGCCTAATTTTTTTACAATGCCATGAGATTTGAAATTACTTTAGAGGTAAAATTAATCCCCTTGATCTATCACAGTTTCCCTAGGCACAATGAACCCAATGAGTATTCATACAAAAACTCTGCTACACACTCCTCCTTTAATAATATTCAAGGGTCGTATCTCCACCCATTTAGTGAGGTTATCTATATTGAATAGAAGGTGGATTAATGAGACCAACAAATTCAATGCCCCATATATCAAATTGAACCAAATAAATTTGTGGTTGCAAGGGAATTTCATATGTTTTGGTGGGTTTTCCCATTCATTGAAATTCATCACATTGATTAATATAATTATCGACATATTTATGAAGTGTTTGGAAAATAATAACTAGTAGAAATAATTTTGGGAGTAGTTATTTGAGCAACAAAATGTCCACTACAAGAATCATCATGGAAATTCTTTAATATAAAATATAATTCATCTTATTGAATGAAATGAAAAGGATATGATTCAAACCAAGCTTAAACATATAAACACTATTCTAGGTGAAAGGAGCACATTTCCAAATGATCCCACAACATTCCTTATAACATAAATGATGTGGAAATTTTCCATCCACCAAAACATTTGTGATGCCTATAAACCAATGTGTTTGTACAAACCCAAAAAATAAGTGTTCATCTAGAAAACAATCATTGATTGATTCATCGTTCACATTACTAGGTATTTGGGACAAAAGCTCTGCAACAACATTCTCCAACCAAGTTTATCAATTATAGTTAAGTCAAGTTCCTAGAGTAATAATCACCATCAAATAATTCTTCCAATTATAATTGGTTTATTCATTAGATGTTTAGTTTTAGAATGATCAGTATGAACAAATATAGGGTATCCAATAATATAATGGTGAAATTTATTAATGGCAAGTCTAACATCAAGGAACTCTTTTTTAGTGAGTGATACAATTCAATTCTATGTCAAAGATATTATTGTTGATATAATAATTAGTGTACAATTCTACAACCTTTTTTTGTCTTAAAACTACACCAAAATATCTACCAAAAACATCAGTATAAATATGAAAATTTAAATCCCAATTTGGACCATGCAAAATAGGCATGACCAAAAAGAGTTTATCTTTTAGGATTTCAAATTATTTTTGAAAATTTGGTGTCTAGGTACAATTGAATCCTTAGAAATAAGGATAAATAATGGAGCAACAATTTTACTAAAATCCTTGATGAACCTCCTATAATAACCATTATGGCCGAAAAAAACTTTGGACATCTCATTGTTTTTGACTTGGTAATGGGAGATCTTTGATGACAATAAATTTGGTAGGGTCAACCTCAATTTAATTTGAAGAAATATGATGTCCTAACACAATTCCATTAGTAGTCATCATATAACATTTTTCATTACTCAGAGACAGGTTCATATCTTGGCATATATGAAGGATCGTTTTAAATTTAGACATAGATTCTTCAAAATAATCCTTGTAGACTGTGAAGTCATCCACATGGACTTATGCACAATCATGAATTAAATCACAAAAAATACTTTAAAAAATGCTCTAGAATGCACCTGATGCTTTTCACAATATAAAGGGAAGAACTCTATAAGAAAAATTCCCCAAAGGGAAAGTGAAAGTGGTTTTACCTTGATCTTTAAGGGCTATTTGAATCTTAGTACACCCATTGAAACCATCTAGGAAACACAAGTATTATTTCCTTAATAAAGAATCCAAAACTTGGTCAATAAATGGTAAGGGAGAATGGTATTTCTCGGTGTCTTTGTTGAGCTACCAACATATATCTACACAAATTCTCCACTTGCCTCCATTTTTGGGCACAATGAGAAATGGAGAAACCCACTCATTCTCTTATATAGGGTATACAAAACCAATATTCAATCATTTCTGAAGTATTTCCTTAACAATGTGCTTAAGTGATGGATTCATTCTTCTCGAAGGTTGGCGAATTAGATGAGATCCATATTGTATATAGATGTATGTTTATAGGTAATTGGATTGATACCCTTCATGACATTATAATCCCACGAGAAGGGTGACCTATGAGTTTGCAACAAACTAACTAGAATTTGTTACTGAGAAGGTTGTAGGTTATTACTAATAGTAAGGTATTTTCTAGGATATATCTTTGTCACTAAAGTCGTCAAATTAGAAGTTTCTGCTATGAAATAGTCATCTAAGTATTTAAAACAAATCCTATCTTTTGGGCTTGATGTTTCTAAATAGGGTATCATAGAATTTTCAAATTTTTTTGATGCCATGACTTCCTCATCCATCCATTCATCATATTATCTAATCTGGACATTTGGAGGATAAACATTTTGCACAAAGTTTAAAATCACTATGTCGTCAATGGGTTCCTTCAATGTTAAATCTCTATTTATTATAAAAACTAGATGAATGGATGATTCATAAGAAGTCTCCATATCTTCTTGTCAAACCAACAAAGATTCATCCATATCAAGAATAGACCTCGCAAGAGGATATAATGTGAGTTTCGTAATTGAGTTTCCTTGAGAAATTGTCATATCTCTAGAGCTACACCAAATGTAAGCAACACCAATAACTAACCAATGTCTCTCTAGAATAAGAGAGTAACCACTAAGGTTAATTTGAGCATACAATACCATAAAATCTACGGGATATTCCAATGAATTAATATACACAACTACAACCTCTAAAATTCCCTCCAGTTTAATAGTTGACCCATTGACCATCTTAAGAATAGCAGGGATTTGTTGTAACAATCCTTGAAGCTTTAATTTTTCTATGATTTCTTTGGTCATTACATTCTTTGTTGTCCCCAAATCGATCAAGGTATGTTTCATAAGCATATTTTTATGCGATAATCGAAAATAAGGTTACCTAGGTCAAAGTACTTAGGAGATACAACCATTCCTAGAATAAGCTCACCAAGATAACCCACTACTTGGATGAGCTTAGGATCCTACTTGTTTATTCCTAGTTCTTGAGGCATAAGTCTCATATAGCCTTGCTATATATTGAAAAATATTTAATAGCTTGAAAAGGGGAATTTTGACACAAATATTTTGTAATTCCCCCACAATATCAAGTTCAAACTGGGGTTGAATATAACGTTGATTTAATCATTTTGGGAAAGGTGGATGCTCATATGCTTGTTTAGGAGAAGGGAGTTTTGAATTTGATTCATTCCATGCAATGACTGAAGGACTTGTTTTCACTTCATCCCTTTGTTTAGTAATCATTAGTGGTGTTGGGTATTCTAAATTTTTTCATAATCAAAGGTGTGCTCCATGAAAATCTATAGTAGTAAGAAAGCAAGTTGGAAAATCAATAATCTCATTATTATACACTAGTTAAGTCTATTTATTGTTTGGATTAGGTGCAGGTTGAGCAAGTAATTGTGACTATTGCACTTAGTTAGTGTTTTTTTTTTATGGAGGAGGTAGGAGGGATTATTGTTGTTTCTATGTCCTTATAGGATATTACTGAGTTGGCCATTATTGTCATTGTAATTGAGGTAATGGTTGCCCTTGAGGCATAGGTAAAGACTAAGGTATCTGATTTTGGAAAGGTAATTTCCATTGTTGTTGAGTCATAGGAAATTGTGGAGGGAATAAGTTCAAAATATGGGCTTTATTAGTCAAATATGAATTAAAATAATGAGGGTCATATGGCATACCTTGAAACGCTTGTTATGGCTTCCTGAACCTCCTCTAATTTACAAAGCATACTTGCTTTGAATTTTATTTTTCTCCTTGGTAAAAAAATCTCAATCCTGGTAAAGAAGGACATTTCTTTGTATCATGCTCCAAACCACGAATATTACATACCTCTACATTTTCTAGTGGGCATGCATGCCATGGATGTTTCTTTTTACATTCTGAACATAATATTGCCAAATCTTTCTCATCTTCCTCTTGCTTATTTTTAAGTTGGAGAATGTCAAGTTGCAAGGATAGAGAATGCAAGATGGGAGTATACATATCTTCAATCAAAGTACCAATTTATTCTTTAGTTATCATAGTTCATGGAGGGTTTTTGTCCTTTCCCTTGGAAACACTAGATAAGTTTTGAAATGCTTCTCTTATCTCTTCATAAGTAAACTTAGATATATCTCCATAGATGTAATTACATTAAATGCATCCATCCATTATTCTCAAACCACTCTCAAAAGTACCAACTTAAGTGAATTTGGGTCTAGTTTGCAAGTGGAAGACCTTTTGTAAGTGAACCAGAATCTTTTTGAAAAATCCTCCCATGACTCATCTTCCCTCTAATTCATTCAAAAGATTGAATCTATGGTATTCATAGCCTTGCAATAATCAATATACTCAGTGATGAAGGTGTCCTTCATTTGATCCCAAGCTCAACTGTTATTTCCATTAATACTCATAAACCATTGGAGTGCTACTTCCTTCAAATTAGAGGGAAACAACCCAAGATTTAGAGCATCAATATTGTAATCATAATGTTTCAAAGAACTTCAAATTCGAATAAGAAGGTGCTGAGGTATTTTGAAGCAAGCCCATGGAAATGAGGAAGAGTACAAGGATTAATGTTTTTCATATTAACTACTTCCTTTGTTTCCCAGATGAGAAGTTGAATACTATCGACTATTCTACTTCCCCCTTTGCCATATTGAATAAAGTTTGAAATTCCTAAGGAGTCCAAAATGGTTCAAAAGGTATAGACTTAGTTTGTCAGGGAACTTGAGTAGAGATTCCAACTATTTCCATGGCAATTTCTCTAGAAACATTGTTTATCAATTTTTGTGCTTCATTTGGTCCTTCTACGGAAATTTGTTTAATAAATTCCACAAATTATTTTTCTCTCTTCACCTTTGGACTTCTAACAAATGGTTTAAAATTTTCTTCTTCTTTTCTATTGTTGAATTTATTCCCTACCTATTAGTTCGTAGTAAAGACTCACCAAAGATTACTTATTACAATGACAAAATATACTACAATCTGGCATTTTCCATTGCAAAGATGCCAAACATTGTTGGGCTCCAACAATACTTGGAATAAATAAGCCCAAGATAATTGGAGACTTGCTTTAATGTATCAATATGAGAATGTAACACTTTCAAAAACATCTACACTATATATGAAAATTGTATTAAATGTACCAATTGGATTTATTGGTGATTTTAATGGTTTTTGGGAGGGTTCCATTATTGAGAATGCTCCAACCTACTTGTTAAATTAACAAATTGAAGACTATTTGTAGAAGGAACAACCTAATAGCATACTTGACATCATACTTCCTTTGGCTCATTGTACCAATCATACAAGGAAAATGAAGTACAAGAAAACATGTTAACTAAACTATTTCCACAACTCCTTTGTTTGACTCTACCATGGGAAACCAACTATTCTTCCCTCCTAGTTCACTAATTCCTACAAGAATCGTTCAACTAACAACAATATTTCTAATTTAGTTAAGCTAATATCATGAATCGAATTTACAAGAAGATAAATTATTATTCACACATTCATTATGAAATTGCATTTGAAACACAAATATAAATAAGAAAACAATAACATGAAATCATAGAAATATTAATATATTGTTGTAAATAAAGGATAAGAGGTATTTAGTTGCATGTTGTAAGAGTGGGCCCTTACTCTGTAGCTAACCCCAACTACTTATCTTAGAACCACATTAACAAACAATGCACTACAATTCAAATTTAGCAAAAATGACATTGTTTTCATTATCAATTGAACTCTAAGGTTCAAAAAAATATTCCTTTATACATATTGTTCTATTGAATATCTAGATGGTTATCCAATACTTAAGGAAATCAATTGAATTCAAAGATGGCTAATTAATCCTAATTGTCTAGATACCCTTTTGTATAACAAAAAGAGACAATTGAAGAGCACATTTTCTATAAACAAGGTGGCTAGATGAAAGTGCTCTAACCACTCATCCCTCCTTATCCAATAGTTCATACAGAGACTCATTTGGATTTGAATGCTAAAAATCTAGATGGAATCTTGAGAAAAAAGAGTGGATAAAATCTTTGACTCGTTTGTTGATAAGACATGTTTCACACAAAATGGACTTCCATCCAAACTTTGCAACACAGTATGACAAACTCATTAGCATACTATGAATAATATTTTGGTAATGATTTGATCTTAACAACAAATTGGAAGGACTCGTTAAGACATCATGAATAATAACTATGACCAAAAAGGATCCTTGGCACATAAAAAAAATAATGTAATAAAAGTGAATAGAGCCCAAATATATCTTGCACTGGCAATGGAAATACTTTTGACGCATGTATCCTCATATATTTTCCTCGATCATTACCAAAAACATTCATTAATACATGAAAATTGCAAGTAGAAATGCATGGAATCCCAATTGATCATTGTAATAGTAAATAGACAAAATGATAAAAAAAGAGGGGTTTATTAACTCATGTTTCAAGAAAAATAAAACAAAAACTATGATGAATTAGGGTTTTTCTGAAGATCATCACCAATGTTGAAGAATAAACCTCTTTCACAAGACATCAATTTGTATTATATTTTAAAGTTCTATCCATTATTTATGGGTTCTTTCAGATTCAAGTCATTCTTTAATATTAAAAATGTGACAAGTCATATTTCATGATCACACATTGATATTCCATGCGTGTACTATGATCCTTATCATTTTTCTTCCTTGGTGCATGCTCCAACAAGTCAATTCGCATCCTTCTAGATTTTGTGTGTTTTATATTTCCCAACATAATCAGTTAGGGTTTCAGTGTGCCCTTTAACTCAATATATTTTGATGAAATTTTGTGGGTATGTGGATCAAGTTGTCTCCTACACCATAGCCTAATTTTAGAGTCATAATCAATGATGAGAGGCTGCATTGAGCGAAACACTAGATCCGTGTCTTTCATGTTTTTTTGGCACTATGCCTTTTTCAATGCATTCAATTACGGACTTAGGTGCACCCTTTATACTCAATATATTTTCATGAAATTTTGTGGGTATGTAGAGGGAGGTTTCCTCTATCACATATCTAGGTTCGAGCTTCATATTCAAATATGTGAGACCGCACCATTCTAAACAACGGATCTCTATCATAGTTGATTTTTTTAAAGTTAAAAAAGGGCAAATAAAGGTGTCATATCTTAAGGATGGTCTTATAAACCCAATGAATCTTGTGGTGGTCATTTGATTACAAAATTTTCATATTATACATTACTTATTAATTTTTATGTTTTAGGGAAAGATGATAAATTTATGACATTTCCACATGAAAACCTTGAAAATTTTGACATGTCATTTCAAGGGCTAACAGTGATGAGCCAAGTTGTGAGTGAATTGCATCCTTTTTTAGAGTTGCCTTGAGTTTTATCCGATATTATTCCAATATCTGGGTTTGTTGTTTTCCCCTTTTTCATGTGAGAGGCCTTAGGCTTTGGAAACGTGTCCTTAAGATAACACATCTCTTGATAAACTCTACCTCATGAGAAATAATTTCATTACCGAGTACATGGATTCAACTTGAATCATACCACTCTATAACTTTCTTATATGGTAGACCTCAACCCACATCAAGTTCTACACATATTTCTAAACAAGCAATCATAATTTATCTTTTAGTCTTAATTTAAGTTAGAGTTAAGGAATCTACCCAAAGCATTTCCAATTTGTTCTCGAACTTGCAAAATCCATATGAATATGGGGAGATTTGATAGTCTCACCCACACCGAGGTTGTTGTGGTAGACATGGAAACAGGGTTAAAATGCTAGAACCATGATTTGATAAAGATGCCAACTCTACCTCAAAACCATGGTCCATCTTCTAAGAGTGTTGTAAGATAATTGTACCCTGCCAGAGTTACCTCCCTTAGGCTCTTCCTAAACATGAGACAAAATAGAGATACAAATAATAGACTTTCTTGGATCTGAATCACACATGAATAAATATATGAGATAATGGAATAAGAAGCCTACTTGGTAATTCGATGGTTGTCCTTGTACATTCCTTGGTTGTTTTCTCTTTCAAATATGTCCTTCGCTTTCATGAATGCGGATTTGCACACATGGATACACAAACAAATACCTCTCACAAGATCAAATATAGCATGTATGAATTAATAACATATCTAATAATATAACATGAAAACATGGAAATATTAACTCTCTACAAGAATCATAATAACCACATACAACCAAATAGAGGGAAAGTCATGTGCATCTTCTATTAATAAAATAAGAAGCTTTCAATCAAATGACTTGATGGAGCTTTTCCCAATCTCCTTGCCCAGGCTCTATGATCAATCCGACAGTATAAGATTACTCTTTCTTTTCCTCCATTTTTCCCATGAGAGACCCTCAATATATAGGATGATAGAGATAAGATGGGGGATCAATCTAGATACTCAAGATAACAAACTTCTCCAGGTTGTATTATGAGAAATATGAAATTTGATCTAATATCTTTATAACCAATCCTAATTGGGGAGTAACAGACCCAACCACACCCTGCATTCATGTACTTTGCGACAAGTTGTGGCTTGCAAGAGAGAAACTCGCAACCAATAGTTTTGGGTCACGAGTTGTAAAGGAACAATGCGCGACCAAGAAAAAGGATGCTGAAAACTCAAGGGAAAAGTGACATAACTCAGTGTATTAGCCTACTAACCTCCAGATGATGCCCATCAGGTGATCAGATGAAAAATAATTGTATAACAGATGACCCCTAAAGTGTGAGGGAAGAAGAGGTGTTTAATGGTAGAAATAATTTACAAAACAAATCATGGATATTTAGGCGAAGGAAGATGGGAAGAAACTATAATCAGTCATGCACAATAATAACATCTATGAGATAGTCATACCCATGCTTGATAATAGAAACTAAGCAGATCCACCAAAATAGTACATCGCGGATCCATGCATTACACAACTGAATATATCATGGCCATGAAAGAATACACTGTGGATCCATGTCACAAGTGAGAGCATAGCCACGATGAAGTACACATGTGGATCTATGTCAGGGTATACAGATTAGTGAGATGACTCAATGCCCAAGTGATCTCTAAAGCACTCACAAATGACTCCATGACAACTTGGGAGGGATTGTTGTAAAGAAATGATGTGGACCCAACCCAAGGTCTTCATCCCAAACCCTGATGGTACAAATTTACAACATGCGAATAAATGTGCTTATGTCAAGCATGGTAGAAACCATTTGATTACTGGTCATTGATGTATACTGTTAACAGAGGCGAGGGAATCCACTGATGATGATGATGGACCCCAATATACCTAGTATAATAGTATAATTTAGTGAGTGTGAATGGATGAGTTGTGGTTGAACACTCGTAGACTCATTCAACACAAAATTATGTAAACCCACTACTGAAATGTGAGGGAAGCTTGACACCGATGTCTGCAAGTCCCAAGGTACTAACGGGTTTCTAGATTTTAGTCCTGGCTAATGACCTAGCATCGATGTGATGAAATTCATCAAAGGAGGGCCTTGATGTATCCCTCATCAATCAACATGAAACATACAAAGGTAGATGGTGTGAAAAGTGAAAAAGTAGAGCACAACTAACTCAGGGATGGTCGAGATAAACAGGCTAAAGGACTGAAAGTGGTCGACACATGATAACTTCCCTTGAACAAAACAACATAACAAATGACTTGACCTGGCAAAATTGACTCGATAATGCCCAAACCCTCGCCATGGATGACTGGAAGAGTAACCAGTCGACAGATTATGAGAACTCATAGAGATGGTAATGACTCAAAGAAAATGGATAACCCAATTGTCGTACATAGACACAAAACATGTGCGATGTTCAAGGGTGACTCGATGGACAACTGCCATTTGTGAAGATGACAAGATTGAAACCCCCCCACTATTTTTATTTCTTTCATGTTTGAACAAGCGTGAAATAAAATGGAAGTATGCTCAATATGCTCACCCATGGATTTATTTTCGAGCCCACGACGGAGAATGGTGTGCGACAATATTTCTGATATTTAAGGAATTTGGAAAGATCCTAAAAAAAATTGATATACAATCTCGTGGATTTGATGAGCCCAAGAAATTGAATGCTCATTTATAATTTCATGTTTAGATAGTATGAAAGGACAAACAAGACTCCAGGGTGTACCTTTGTGTTGACACTTGAATCTATTAGGAATGAAAAGACAACCTCACAATGATATGAGTCCTCCTGCATTTTTATAGAGGTGGTGTTAGCACAATTTTTGTAAACGAGGTGTTTTTCCTTTCGGAAAGGACACCATGGTGAAGTTGTGCGCAAAGGGGGGATAAAAAACCCACTTTTTTCCTTTTATCCTAAGTTAGCGCCCGAGGCACGTTGTGCTAAGGGACGCATAGATCTGGGCAGCTGAGATCTGCGCACTCAGATCTACAATACACAACCCAAGTCAGACCCCCCACCCCCCGAGCCTTCTACCTTTAACAA
>ML796274.1:345036-377040 GCA_009831015.1 Picea engelmannii | reverse complement strand
AATTTGGAGGGTGATGAAGTTTTTGGTGGCCCTGTTAATGGGCATTTACTGAGAAAGTTCTTTGTTTGAGCCATGAATGGCTCCTTCATGCCATTGTAAATACCATTTTTCTTTCTGTTTGTATGGATGACTCCACAACCCAACTAGGGAACTGAATCTTCTGAAGTTCTTAGAGCCTCGCAGGGAGGACTATATCCCCCGTGGAGCATAATGTTAGCACAATGTTTGTAAAAATGGTGTCCCCCATGGAGCCTAATGTTAGCACAATGTTTTTAAAAGTGGTGTTTTTCCCTTAGGAAAGGACACCATGGTGAAGTTGTGTGCAAAGGGGGGATAAAAAACCCACTTTTTTCCTTTTATCCTAAGTTAGCGTCAGAGGCACGTTGTGCTAAGGGACACGTAGATCTGGGCGACCGAGATCTGTGCACTCAAATCTATGACACACAGCCGAAGTCAGACCCCCCTGAGTCGTCTACCTTTAATGAGGGGGGGGAGGGGGGTCCGAGCAGGCCGTTTTCTGGCGCAGGCCTCGCACTATCATTTTGCCTCCTTGTTAACTAAGACCCCCCTGACTCATTACTTCTTACCACCTACTCCCCCCCCCTCCAAGTAGACCGCTTACTTCCTACCTCTCCGACCAACACCTATCTCCCACTCAGTCTCTCTCCTATATATGTCACATCTCCTGCTGCCCCTCCACCTCTCGCTCCCTCACACCTATCCTCTGCTCATCATCCTCCCGACCAATTACCATCCCACCTTCGCATCCCACCCTCTCACCTCCTACCACGTGTATCATACAACCTGTCACCTCCACCTTAGTTGGTCATCCCCACCTCGTTCAACCACCAAATTTCCCCTTCTTCCTCCACATCGTCTTTCCATGCCACATCACCTCTACCCCTTCATACTTCAACTCTAGCATGTCGGCCCCTGAGCCTTTCCAGTCACTTTTATGCCACCACATCTTTCCACATGGATGCCCACCACCTCGTCGAGTCCTTGTCAGCTCCACCTGCCTGTCTTCCCTGCAAGAATCCAACAAAGAACGGACGGTGAAGGAGAGGCCGCCACAACTTTCAAATGTAGGTGTTGACTCTGCCCACTCAGATCCTGATGAAGAAGTTAATGAAAAAGAGGAAGGTGGGTGAAACATCATCTCCTTCCATAAATAGAAGGCCATAGAGGGACAAATCATGGAAGAAGACTTTCATTCTAGTTTGACAGAGATTGCGTCTGACAGAATACTGCATGGGCAGTCTGACCAACGTCTGCATGTGCAACCTGACAAAGAATCCCATCAACGCAAAGCCTTGAATACATGACATGATCATGTCTCAGGAATTTGGAGCCAGTTCAAAGTATATGTAGGAATTTTTTCCATTTTGTTTAGGGTCGATGGTTGAGATATGCTCCCGATTGTAAAGTTTTAATGAAATTCCTAGTTCTTGGTTATGTATGGTGATCTGAGACTTCTTTCTTAATAAAAGTCAACTTATTTTCATTATTTTTCCTCTGATACTGAATGGATCGGGCATGGATGATCCAGTCGAGTTATGTAATCATATTGTGATGTAGGTTTGATTTCAATCTGGTTATAACTCCATTTAGTTTCCCAACTCTTAATCAAGAGGATCTTGTTTTCTGGGTTGTTCCTCCTTAGGCTGCTGGAAGACCAGATGTCCATAGCAAGCCCTTACATTCTCCTCATTAGTTCTTCTCCCTACTCACCCTTGCTACAATTTACTGATTGAAGTTGAATCAAGACCTCATCTGCTTGTGCATGCTGGTCCATTTTTCTGAGTTAAAGCGATATTGTCCCGAGTCTGCATTCATTCGACCCCCTTAAATTTATTCATTGTGACATAAAAACTGATGGGTACTGGGCTTACCTCTACTGCAATCCATAGGTGACTTCTAGTGCTAACAGGTGGTACTCCTCTCTGTTTTAGGATATTCTTTGAATTATAGATTTCCAAAATGATATAGGACTTTGAGAAAATCCACTATTATATTCAAAGAAAGATAAAAAAAATGCAGAAAATAAAATGTTTTGTTTTAAAGAGAGTTCCTTAGAGATGACCAGGAACCTCATACATCACACATTTGAAAACATAAGTAAAATTTCCTCACATCCATCACAGAGAAAATAAATATTTTTGATCACACATAAAAATAAAAGAATATGATCTGTACACATAAGATAACGTTAAAAGAGTAGACACATGTGGAGATCAAAGGAAGAAAATGATAGACCAATTTTAAATATTTTACACTCAAACCTCAGAGTTATAAACACCATCAAAATTGATCTAGACTTCGTTCTCTTGGTATTTATGAAAAATAGTGAAGTCTATTATAATACTTTGAAATTAAAATGCCTTTGTCCAGAGGATTGGGATTAGGTCTCCCTCCAACCATAAAAGTAAATATAAACAAGAAATAGACTATGGAGAGAAGATGGTGGGTGAAGGCAGAGTACCAAGACATGGAAGGAAGAAAAGAATAAGTTATCAGATTTTGGTTAAACCTTTATAATCAAAGAAGTGGAGTAACTGGATGGAAAAAAGATAAGGAAAGCATAAACTTACTATGATGTATTTCTCTTTTTTTCAATTGCTTGCTACTGTCCTTTTATTTTCCTCATTGACGGTTACAAGAAATGTCACAATTGTTGTTTCTTGTCCCTCTTTAGTTAATTTATCGAATGCCCTCTTCAACCAATATTCAATGTAATTACTCATTGGTGCAACATTTATTTCATGCATGATTTTGATATTAAACAATTCACCTTCTAAATCTCTTAGGTCATGAGAAATGTCGTGGATTGACTCCTCAATATCTTGTTTTTTCATAGAATAATCGATAAGAAAATTATCTATCTCTTCTTCACCATATTCAATTATGCCATTAAATTTCTCAGTCGATAATCCCTTTAATATCTCCACGTGTTCATCAAATTGTTGTCTTGTCATAACATTGAATTGAAAATTAATTAGGATGTTTCACCTCACCAGTGCTTCCTGCTAAATCTATCTATGTGAGCCTTTTAAATAATTATTCTCTTTTCACTATAGCTTCATTGCATGCTTGGACAATGTTTCTCAAATTCTTGATCTTTTCTTTCCATGAGACATTCAACTATTTGATCCGACTAAGAGAAGGCATATCTTCTTCTCTCCTTTTCAATTCTGTCATGTTTGAGACTTTTATCCCAAATGGTAAAACAACATATGTGTAAAATCCTTCTTCATTCTTAAAATCAGCTTGGAGATACTCATGAAATGCATGTGCCCTTGAACCAAAAGAAACAATATTTTTTGATACCTCCCAAGCCTCTATTATCAATGACATTATATTTTTAGTGTTTTTTTCAACATAATTTTGGATCACTGTGAGAAAACTTGAAGATTCCTTTAATTTGATACCAGATGTAGTTGGTGTAATCGTTGTTAAAGGACTGGCCACTATGGTAAGAGGCATCAAGGAAGTTTCCAATTCTTTGATCTTCTCTTTTAATTTGGCATTCTCATCCTCTAGACCATCAATAGATTTTTCAAGTGCGTCCTCGGTTTCCCTATGAATTTTGGAAATCTGGGATGGTCGCATCTACTTGAGTTCGACCTCTGAGCAGGCCTTTCCTTTTTTATTTTTCTAGACAATTCTTTCTACAATGAACTTTTTAAATTCTCCGTTAAAAACAATGCTTTGAAAAGTGAAGGATTCTTCTTCACTAAAAGTCTCATTCCCAATAACTTCCAATAAAGATTCTTGCTGAGAAATATTCTCCTACTGTTCTATTGCAGGAATATTTTTTTCAATGTCTACTTCTAGTTGCATATCTTCCAAGGAAAAGCTTTGCACATCATTTTCTATAAGATTATTTTCTTCCTCTTACACTAAGTTTTTTCTCTTCTTTCTCACGAGAAACTTGTGTGAACTTTCAATTTTTCCAAAGGGAGGATTCTTCTCTCCCCCTCCACTGGAAATATTGTTGATAGTCTTTTTAATTGGGTGGGACATTGCAACACTGCTCCTAGAGGTAGTATTCTTAGGAGTGACAATTGGAGATTGAGCACTTCTTTCACTGGGACTTTTCCCCCTTTTCTTGTAAACATCATTACTGCTAAGTAATGTTTCTAAATTGCCAGCGTTATGTACATGAGTGATTTGGATGTTAACTTCTTCTTCTTCGCTCAAGGCAATTTGAATGAAAGAGTTACTGAACCCTATTGATAGCATATGTCCAAAAAATATTTTGTTTGGATCAAAACCTTTGATCTTTTCAACACAATTTAAACCCAAATTGTTAAAATGATTTGCAAATTCATCAAATTTATTTATATTTCTAAAAACAAACTCTCCAATCTTCCATGGCAGGGGAATAAACTGATTTTTCCTTTTTTTATGGAAAAAGTGCAACCATAAGTTATATTGCCTCGCCACTTCTGTAATAAATAATTTATCGGGTACATAATACAGGAGAAAAGAAGGATTTTCTTTTGAGAAAAATATCCTTATGATACTGTGACTCTCCATTTTATCTATTGTTCCCTTTTTCTCTAAAATTTTGGTAGCTTCAACATATATCCTTGGAGTGTTTCCGCCCAACAAATTTTTTTTGAAGGCTGAAACAAAATCATTATAAACTTCTTAGAAAAATAGAGGGGTTTTATGCCTCCACAATTCCTGATACCAAAAGGTAACAAGATTTGTTTCACAATTTACCCTTTTACTGATGGTTAAGTTTGGGAATTGACAACAATGCACAATAGCAAATATCAAATAAGATGCCATAAAGAATTTTCTATATTTTTTGTAGTGTGACAATTGGAAAGAGATTCGATAGAAATGATCTTTCCTCAATAAAAATGGCATGTTCTTAAACTGTAAAATACAAAATATATAAAATCATTCGAGATATAGAAGCAGTGTTTTCCTGACCTGTCACTCTGGTAAATAGCCATGCAATTTCTTAATAGGGATTTTTTAAATATTCAACCTAGATTCTAGTTATGTCTGTTGGGATAGATGCATGATTCTTGAAATACTCCAGCAGGAGGTCAATCCCATTGTTATATTTCTTCAATAATTCTCTGCAATCTTCACCTTTGAAAGTAAGAGTTGGCTTTGGAAGCTTTAACATCTTGCGGAAGACTTGAGGTGAAAGAGAAATCAGAGAATGTCCCTGGAGTTGTATGATTCTTTGATTTGGTAAGTATTTGTCCACACACCATGCAACAATTTCATTACAATTGAAAACCTATGGGACACAACCAACACGAGCAATTCCAAATGTCCCAATTACATTCCCATCTTTATGTGCAGTAGGAGGGGAGGAATAATACCAGCAAGCTCTCAACCACTAGAAGTTTTGATCTTCACGACCAAAAATTATTTGAGTGTTGCCACAAAACTATTTTCGAGCTCATACTTCCATAGGTTGAAGGAACTATTTCTTCAGCTGGATAATGATCTCAAATAAACCTTCTTGGAAAGATAATGATATTTTAATCCCTTTACAAATGAAGATTAAATCAGATTTTAATGAATAATTCCTCGAGCCTTTCATCATTAATGACGATCTTTTCGGGGCCTACACAACATTTGTTAGCATTTAAACAATATTTAATGCATGTTGGGAAAAACAACAAAATGGTGGGGACGGTTGTGGGAGAATTTCAATATAATATTTTTTTGAACCCACCAACCCAGGAAACCGCCAACCTGCAGTTGTAGAGATGATCAAAATTATACTAAGTGTAGAGGAATGGTTAGTTAGACTCACATGCATGAAGAATGAAAATATTTTGGATCCCGACACCCATGACAAGGCTAAAGTTTAAGTGATGGTCGAAATGTAGATAACAAAACTTGAAGTGTGAAATGAGGATCACGTAAAAAGGAGAGTGATTGTTTGAAACCATGAACTCGTGAAATTGAAGAAAAAATCTAAGTGTTGAAACAACCTTATGAAATGAGTAAATTGATGGAAATAAAATCTAACGAACCCGCGAACTGAAATATGGCTAAGTATAGTAACTAGAAAGGGAAAAAGAAGGGATAAAAGGAAATGAGAATCAGGGGAAATATAGAAGGGGGAAAATAAATGGAGTAAAGAAGTGGGGAAAAATAGAATATGGAAGGAAAACATAGAAGTACGAAATGGTCTCAACAATTGGCTCCAACTGTGGGATGATAACCGCCTGTGAGTTGTCAAGAATCCAAAATCTTTATGATCAGATGCTTCAATCTTTTGGGCTATGGAGTCGAATATTAAGGATGTACAAAATAAATTAAAAACTATGTACAAGGAGATGAGAAAATTTCAGGCGAAGAAATGTTTCAACTGTTTCCCATTAACAAGCAACATTAACATTTTTCCTTTCATATCTTTGAGCATATAAGCATTAAAACTCATAATATCTTCAAAGATATATGATCTAACCCATAGTGCTTCAAATTTTGTGTGCATCGATGGTTTATCCTTAGCTTTGTTCCAAAGCAACACCAATTCACCCTTTTGAAAATTCTTTATGGTTGTGCTCTGATCAAAATATTTTTTGATACTTTGTTGTCTCTGAGAATTTCTATACAAAGCTTCACTTCGTTCTTCCTCCAATTTAAATAATTGATTCATTCTCTTTTGCATAGGTGTACTATCTTCTGCATCATCTATATTAAATATCTAAGTCAAGTCATTTAACTTGAGGTTGATTGGCATTTTTTCTTCTTTCCCATAAACCAACATATACGGAGACATCCCAGTACTGTCTTTTGGAGTCATTCTGCTTGCCCATAGAGCAGCTGTCAATTTCAAATTCCAATTCTTTTGGTTCTTATCAATAAATTTCTTCAATATCTGAATGAGTATCTTATTGGTGGATTCTGCAAGACCATTCCCTTGTGGATAATGATTTGATGATTGGCCCATGACGATCCCATATTCTCCACAAAATTCTGTAAATTTTGAGCCGATGAAAATTGAACAATTGTCAGTGATAAATTGTTATGGGACAACAAACCTCGACGAAATATTATCTTTGAGAAACTTAATCAACTCTCCATAATCAACCTTTTTTAATGCTATTGCTTCTGCCCACTTCATAAAATAATCTATGGCGGTGAGGATATATATGTTCCCTTTACTTGATTTTGGATTTATTGGTCCAACGACATCCAATCCCCATTGGGAAAATGGTTGTTCTACATATATAGGTTGTAATGGTATTGCATATTTTTTCATTTTACTTGAAAATTGTTGACAAGATACACACTTTCTTATGGTGGCATATGAGTCCTTAAAAACTAATGGCTTGTAAAACCCAACTCTTATTATTTTGTGGGTTGTGGCAGTGGGTGCAAAATGTCCACCACATATACCTTCATGGAATTCTTTCATCAATTCTTGAGATCTCTTTTCATCAATGCACCTTAACAATATGCCATCATAGTTCCTTCTGAATAATACATCAACAATCAACACATATTGATTTGAATTCATTTTCAATGTTTTTTGTTCCTTTGGGTTCATGGTGACTGGAAATTGTTCGGACCTCAAGTAAAATATAGCATCTTTATACCATTATGAAACTGTCATAGGTTCTCCCACTGAAATTGAAATTACTCCATCCAAAGAATCACTATTTTCAATGAGATTACACATATCTTGTCCTTTGAATGCTTTGAAAGGATTAATTTTAATGTCATACTCTTGAATCTTCACAAACCAATTTTCCCATTTTCCTTCTCTCAATTGATGATTTAGAAGCATCTTCACAGGAGAGGATGGAACATACACAAGGACATGAGAGTTTAATATCTAAGTATGAAAGTGTGCCACTTCTTTTACAAGATACATGGCTTGCTTCTCCAAATCCAAATATCTTAATTCATAATCATGAAGGGTCTTTCTCATGAAACTAATTGGCAATTCTTCACCCTTGGAATTTCTCTGAGTAAGAACAGATGCCACGATAGTTTCTGTTGCAAATGAATAAATAATGAAGTCTCTTTGGAATTCTAGGCTAATGAGGACTGGGGTTGTCGTGATTTCCTTTTTGATATTACTAAAATATTTATGTGTATCCAAGGTCCATTCAAATATTTGATCCTTTTTCAACAATGAATTGATCGGATTCACAATACTTGCATAATCAGGGACAAATCTTCGTAAAAAGTTGATTTTTCCAAAAAAATGACTAGCCTCCATTTTTAGATGATGGAGGGTTGAGTTCATTTATACCTTTAACTCTCTCAGGATCAATATAAATTCCTTGTTTGCACACAATATGACCCAATAATTTACCTTCAGTTTCAAAAAATAAACACTTTTTTGGATTTAAATAAACACCATATAATACACATCTATCAAAAACTTTCCTCACGTGATGAATATGATCACTCCTAGTTTTTGAATGTACCATTAAATCATCTTGGTAATCCACAATGAATTTTCCAATCAAACCAAAGGGCGTTCGAGCATATGCATATGTCTCCCAAGGTGTTATGAAAGTTGTCTTTGCTCTGTCTTCCTCGACAACCAAGACTTGATTATACCCAGAAAAACCATCTGCATTTTTTAAACCAAAGGGAATTCGATCATATGCATATGTCTCCCAAGGTGTTATGAAAGTTGTCTTTGCTCTGTCTTCCTCAGCAACCAAGACTTGATTATACCCAGAAAAATCATCTAATGTGGACATTCAAGTTGATCTCATGACTTGTTGGAGGAGAAATTCCATATTAGGAAAAGGATATTTATCCTTTACACTTGATTTATTAAGGTCCCTGAAATCTACACACATCCGAATCTTCCCAGTATTTTTTCTCACAACCACAGGATTTGAAATCCAGTCAGAGTGTCTGATGGTGTATATTATTCTAGCTTTCTTTAATTTTTTCAATTCAACCTTTACCAATGGATTTAATTTGGGGTTCATCATCCTTATCTTTTTCTTGATAGGCTTTGTTCCTTCTCTCAAAGGAATAATGTGTTGACATATTGTTTTATCATATGCTTTCAAATCATCATAACTCCATGTGAACACGTCAAGATATTCTTTAAAAAGTGTGACATATTTCTCAATTTCATCAACTGTGTAATCAACTCCCAAGTTGACATATTTTGGGGAACTATCAGTTCCATTATTAATGTTTCTTGCTTCTTGGAATTTTCGGAGTGATACTTCTTCCAAGAGATTCTTAACATGATTGTATTTTGTAAAAAGGGATTCCGACTGAATACAATTCTTCAGAAAAACAATGATGACATTATCCTCATCTTCATCGTCATTCACCAAAAAGTATCCTAGTTCTTCATCATTATCAAACACTTGTAAATACTCCTGATTGTCAGGTACAAAAGGTTATAATATTCTTTTTACTTGAAAATCATCTGGGTTTGACAGTGAAGCCGCTAGAGCTACATGAATCTTCCTTTTGATTTTTATTCCTTGGGATGAAAGAAATGTTAAAAGAGCTAAAAGATTCCATTAATTCATTAACTCTTTTGAAATATAATTTGAATCTTTATTTTTTAATCTTATATATCTGGGTAACTTGATTTATTACCAACTTGGATTCACCAGTCACAATCAAATGTTCTATCTTCATTTCTTGTGCGAGAATCATTCCTTGAATTAAAGCCTCATATTCTACCTTACTATTGGTGCATGCAAATTCAAGTATGGTAGTATATGGATGCACAATATTTTATGGGTTTATAAGGAAAATTCCAACTCCACTCCCAGAATTTGAGTAGGCTCCATAAAATGAAATCCTCCAATATCCCTTAAAATGATTGTCTTGATTCTCCATGTCTTCAATTTTCTCCATTTCTAGGATAGCATAGTTTCCAATCCCAACATCTATATAATATTCCACTAGTTCATTATCCTTCTTTTTGAAAAAAATGGCCTCCTGGGTTCACAAGGAACCTTGATCATTGATCCGTCTTTATCCGGAAACATCATGCAAATTTTGTCATTCATTATGTAGCCTATGATCATAGATGACCAAAATATTCCTAGGAAAACTCCATATGCAGGAGGAAGATATACCACAACAATATTGAAAACTGTAATAATATGAGGAGCAACAGTGATCCAAGCATAATTTTTTTTTATCTCTCCATAAGTTGGCACCTTCGTGGAATCAATTGCATAAATGATTTCTCCTATTTCATAATATTTGGTGCAGCTCATACCCAACACCTCCATGACTTCCAATGGAATAATATTATTTGTCGCTCCAGTATCAACTAAACAATCGTGAAGTGCAACATCATGATTCTCAATTGAAATATAGAAAGATGGGACTTTACCTCTCAACTTGACGGTTGATGTGTTTTGGGACAACGTTATATTTAATCTAAGGAGGTGTTGAGACCTAAGTCTACACCCCTGCCCCTCCTCTCTCATTTCCCTATACCTTCATTAAAAATCATCCTTTTTATGTTGATTAATGTTGGTCCCCCATTTCTAAATGACTTCGTTTTATCATTACCTCTCTTAATTGATTTTTTTTGGCACTATATTTTTGTCTTCTTGAATGCTAATTACATGTCATTGATTTGGTGTGAAGTACTTGTCATCAAATTTTCCATAGGTTGAGCTCGTGGTAGGTATAACAAAGTTTTATATGCAGAACAAAGCTAATTGTATGAATGAGGCTATTCTTGCAAATGAGGATTAACACGCTAATTTTTGAAATTAGTTTATAATTTAATATGTTATTTTAAATATTTCAACCGTTTGAATGACGTTTTCATACGTGCGCGATCATAAACCAACACCTCCACACTAGATTACATTCAGTTCCATCATTACACAACATCACTTATGATTGTGAGAATTGTACCAATTCATCATGGCTATTATAGCTCGAACGAAGGGTTAACAACACACCGGTATTAGTTTTTATATGAAGAAAACCACGTTCATTGCATCATCACCATCAGAGATACTCTTCCCATCATGGTTCCTCCTCGAGAATGACGGAAATTGAATAGAACCAAGCCACAAGGCCTATAATTGTTCAAATCCATACCCGAAATTAAATACATTTTCGTAAAGGCTGAGTGGTATGATTTCTTGTGTGCATTTGAAGGACACCACACAAGCTTGGCTATGATCTTCATGCAGAAATTTGATGGCTTCCATACCCTTCTTGGGGATAAATGGATTCGTGCCACAAAAAATTTCAAAGGAGCATCTTGCGCTCTCCCTGTCTGCGGGGAAAGATGGTTCAAGAAAGGCAAGTTGTCTGTCGATATCTTCAACAAATTCCTAGTTCCCAAGGACCAAGACCCCAAATGGAGCTAAGGAATTCTTGTGGCATGGATAAAGGAAGACTAGAAAGGATCCCTAATAGTAGTACATAGACATATCACAGGTGAAGGCAATTCAACATTGTTCATTGTTATCACCTTTGTTTCCTTATGCATTTGAGTGGAGACAAAGAGCTTAATTTACCATACTACCTACTTAAGAGTCTAACCAAAATGGCCAAGAGGGTTCAAGGTCACCCTGAATCTGCTCACAGAAGCATGTACTATCATGGCTTGATTAAATTGTTGGTAACTTTCTCTCTTGAGGAACTTGAAATTCCTTGGGACTGTTTCTTGAATTCTGTGGGATTGAAAGAACATGAGTATGTCCTCGATTTGCAGAATGAAGGTGATGATAGTGAAGAAAAAGTAGAAGTTAGGGTTTATTTAGATCTTGGGAGATCGAAGAAGCATGTTCAACCCGCAGTGACTAAAGTGAAAGGCCCTAAAACCAGAAATAAGACCTCAAAAGAAAAAAAGATAGAAACCCCCATGGAGGATTCCCCCCACATGCAATTGAGGTCTTCCATGAAAAAGGGGAAAGAAAACTAGAGTGGAAAAGCTTCCATATTTCACCCACCTATATTGGAGATACCACATAGGTATCTGTCATCCAACCACTTAGAGGAAGAGCAAAAAAACCCCATTGACCAACCTCCTCCATCTAAACTTGTGACTCAAATGAGAGGGAAAATTGGACTCAGTTCGTGTATCAAGGAATTAATTGAAGGGAAGCTTGTTCCTGCAGAAGATTCACCTAAAAAGTCTCCTCCAAAAAGACAGGACATGAAAAGGAAGGGAAAGCAAAACATTGAATCTTCAAGCAATCCTAATAGAAAGACTAGGATTATGAATCAATTGAGGCTGAACTCCAAGGATCTGTTCAATCTATCATTAAAATACCCCCAACCAATTTTGATCGAGGATGATGACAGTCCCAAATTTTCCAACATGGAGGAGATGACAGTCAATGTGTTAAAGGGTATGACAGTGAAAAGGGAGAAATCAAAGTCTAGTGAGAATGAGGCTGAAAAAACACCATTTGTGACAGTGAAAAAGGAGTATTCTTCAGACTCCAGTCAATAGGGAATGCAATATTATGGATTTGATCGTGAGCAAGATTCTATTGGCACCTCGCCACATGCAGAGGATCCTTGTCACAGTTTACAAGACATAAAACCAGAAGTTAAAAATGACACTGTGGGAGTACAGGGGTCGACTAAAGGAACTAAAGGGAAAGAGCCTGAGGTTATACACAGTCATAATCTGAAAACAAGAAGCAGAGAACTGGCTGATCACAACAAGTTTAGCATAGAGAAAGAAATGAAGAAGATGTAGGTTGAGGTCAAGACAGATAAGGTCGATGAAAACCAACAAGTGCATAAGTTGAAGCTTCAATTCTAGACCTTGCAATGCCACAACCGAAAATTGGAGAAATTGTACTCCAGACTATAGAAGAAGTATCAAAGACTCCAGAAGAAGAACCATAAGACTTGTTGCTTTCTAAAGGAGATAATTTGAAGGAATATCCAAAGAAGTTTCCAACACATCCAGTTATCTCCCAATTGGCCTCCAACAACACACATGGACACCAATGCTAGATACAAATCTTAGTTCTATCACTCCCAATTATTTTTTGTCAATGTTAAGTTCACTCCAACATATGAATTAGTCTAGTTTTATTGCTAGTAGCAGTTTTTAGTTGTTTAAAGTTCAAGACTATTTAAATTAAGGAACAATAAGTGGTCATGTGTGTTTGATATGAATCACTTCTTTGGTTAAGTCAAGTTCAAAGGATACATTACTATACTCCAACAATATTTTAGTTAAAGTCAATAAGTTGTTTTCCAACTAATAGTGTAGAGTTAAGCCTCAGTCCTAAATGGGCGAGAGTCTCTACAACTTTGATATATATGCAATTTTTGTATGTTTTGAGGGTTCGGTTTTTGGGGAAGAATATCTATACATCATATTGATTGAACCTCTTCTATGCATGGATTAAATCTCTCTACCTGGTGAATATATTCCTAATGACAATGTTTTTTGTCCAAATATTCATGTGTTTTTATCTTATCTTGAATGCAGTTTTTGATTTGTGATAAGTACATTTCATTTCCTTTAGCTATTGTATAACTTATCTTTACTAATATGCAACCTATAGAACAACTAATTATTTTGTGAAGATTTGTTTTTATTGCAACCTGTGGGAGTAATTGTGTTTAGATACATGTTTAGTGCCTTAAAATACCATTTTGAGACTTAAACTTCTTGCAACATATAATTCATTGAGTTGATTGTTGTTTCCCTTTGTTTTTTACCTCTATTATCTTACTAGTATGTCATTTGTGTGCCACCAGCCAAGGAGGACCCTCATCCATATCATTTTTCCACACCATCACCATGTTCTTGTCTTGGTAAACAAACCCTCCAACTAACCAAAAAACTTAATTAATAAAAAAAACCAACCATTCCAAAACTTGAGGTGGCCTAGCTTTGCCCTTTAGCAGTTAGGTGCAGAATTTAGGACCAACATCTTCTGGCATTTTTATCGGGGAATGGAGTGAAGAAGTATATGTTCCCGGGAGAACGACAATGATCAGATATGACCTTTGATGGTGAACAAAGATCAGACACATCTAGACCACCATATTTCACCTCGCGACTCGACTGAGTAAACGTCATAAAATAAATACTGGCTCTCGAGAAAGGGCTCAAGATATCCAAATATGAGCACATCAAATCCATTAAGGCTCATCCTAGCCCTAAGAAGGACATAGTATTCTCTGAGCTAGAGAGACAACTAAGAAAATCCACCTTAGCTCAGAGATATACCTCATCCCTTAAGGGTAAAGTTGCACCCAAAGAATATACTTTTCTCCATTATCACAAGCAACTTGAATTCTCTAGCCCTAAGAATAACATTTCCAAGAAACCTTAGACATCTTCAACCCTTGCCTCTACTTCATCATCCATTCCATCATCCACCCATGTATCTCCAATCAATCCTTAGATTCTTATTGCCCAAACAATGGTTGTTAACATGATGGATGCCATAATTGTTGCTAGATATGCACCCCTAGTTTTTCATGTAGGATTACACGCACTCACAGCCACAGATTACATGAAATATTTGCCAAGATATAATGGGGAAGGGGATGCCATTGCTGAGGAACATCTGGTAGCCTTCTACAACTTCACAGACAACTTCAACGTTGACTATGAAGATGTCTGGATGAGGTTGTTTGTGCAAATCCTGGATGGGGAAGTAAGGAAATGGTTTTGGGATCTCCCTCCAACCTCCATTACAAATATTGATGCACTAGATGAAGATTTCATAAAGAAATGGGGAGATAGAAGATATTATATGTATTACATCACAGAGTTTGGGGCCCTTAAGAGAAAGAATAGTGAGTCTATTTCATACTTCACCAAGAGATTCAATAAGATGTATGGTAGGATCCTAGATGAGATCAAACCAACTGAAGCCTCTGCCAAGATCACTTATGCCAATGCATTTGATTCTAAATTCTCCCTTATGTTGAGGGAGAGAAGATCCACCACCTTGTTTTCCATACAAGAATTAGCCATTGAGGATGAATCCAACATCTTAGCATCAGACACGTTAAAGAATAGATCTGATAAAGACAAGAAGAAATAGAGGCAGGATTCTCCTACCTCCTCTAACCCAGCCACATCTGATCCTAAACTTTATGAAATGACAAAAACTTGAAGGATTTAACATCTGAAATAACTAAGCTAAAATGGGAATCTAAGCAACAAAACAGAGATTTTCAAGGGGCTGGGAACATAAATCCAAACCAGTTTAGGAAGTTGAATAATGTCCCTCAGATAATTCAAAGAGAGAGGATGAATGTTGATGATCAAAGAGTAGTACCTCCTTTCCAAAATAATGATATTGAGGAAATCGATGTAGATAACGATGTTGTGGATGATGTTGTTTTACTTTTCAATGAAGCATATGTTTACACCAGTCACTTAACGCAACAAGATTATGATGTAGCATAATTGTCAAATCAATTTGATGTTGAGATAGGGGAAGGAGTTATTCAAGGACATCCCCAAAATAAATATGATTTGAGGCCTAGACGGGCACTCCCAAAACCACCACCTCCGATCAGAACAAAAAAAAAGAAAAGAGGTTCCTCCCAAGCTAAATCCAAGAAGGGTGCATTGATTAAACCTCACCATCCTACTATATCTAAACCTGTTGTCCTTGAAGTAAAGGAAGTTGATAAGCCACAAGCATCTTTCATCCTAGAGCATGAGTTGAGTAAGATCAAGATCCATGTAACTTTGTCAATATTTTTGAAAAATGAGCCTTTCAAAAAATCTATCATTAAGGTTCTACAACCACCTACTTCTGTTGTAACCTATGATGTAATTAGTATGCAGGATAAAAACCCAACCATCACTGTGGGCCCACACATTGAGGATGGTTTTGATGCTTCTCCACCTTTCTACATATCTTTAAATCTCCATGACAAGATCCTACATAATTGTCTCATCGACTCAGGGGCCTCACACAATGTCATGCCTAAAGTTGTTATGGAAGAACTAGGTCTGGAGATCATTAAGCCCTACCAAGACCTTTACTCCTTTAAATCCAAAAAATTCAAATGTTTGGGACTAATAAAATATCTAGTGGTTTATTTGGAACAGTTACCCATGAAGAGTGTAGTGATGGACATCATTGTGGCTAACGTTACTCCCAAGTTTGGTATGCTTTTGTCCAAGACACGAGCGAAGAAGGTTGAGGGATCATTACAAATGGACCTCACATATGCCACCATCCCTTTTTTCGGAGGAGAATATAGAAGGCTATATAGGGAGGTTATATTAACATATATTGTCAGTGACCATCAGAATCTAGGCAACCATCTAGTTTATGCTATTGAGGATGAGATCGAATCATATGTTTTTCATCTAAATGATGATGAACTAGAAATTATAGCCAGTAAATGAAAAAATCAGTCACTGGCATATCAACAAAACAAAGTATGGAAGATGTATTTCGATGGATCTTCATCAAAGGAAGGTTCTGGGGCTGGTATAGTCCTCATTTCCCATACACATGAGGTAATAACACTCTCTTATAAGCTAGAATTTGAGACTACTAACAATATAGTTGAGTATGAAGCTCTGGTGCTTGGATTGAGGTCTGCCAAAGACATGGCCATTGATAGTTTGGCAGTTTTGGGTGATTCTGAGTTAATCATCAATCAAGTCAAAAAAATCTATCAAGATAAGATATAGAGGCTCAAACAATACATGAACGAGGTGTGGGACCTGGTTGACAACTTCTTTCTATCATTTAACATTTCCTTCATTCCTAGAGAGGAAAATCAAAAGGTAGATTATTTGGCCTTGGCTGTTAGTACCTTCAGACCTCCCATTGATCCAAATATTAAGTATCAAGTGGAACTCAGACATAGGAAAACCATACCAGACAACATAAATCACTGGAAAGTCTTTAGTGATGACTTGGAGATACAAATATTTCTGCAGACCATTGAAGAAATCTCCAGTATCTTAATAGATCAAGAGGGTGAAGATGATGAATCAGAAAATCAGCAAACATCTCAACTATTGAAAAAAGTGGCTAGCCAAAACATTATGGAACTTAAAACAAACCACACCCCAAGGGGTTTAGTGCCACTGGAAAGGTTATTTGACAGTTATGATGTTTCCAAAGAAGTTGCCATCAAAAATTTAGAAGAGGAAGTAATTGACTGCAACATTGGGACTGTTGAAAATCCAAAAATAGTCAAACTATCCAAGACACTAGATCTAGGCCAAAAGGACAGGTATGTCAGCCTCATGAAAAAAATTGTTGATATTTTTGCATGTTCGTATGAGGATTTGAAGACATTTGACACTAACATCATCCAGCACAAGATCCCTCTAAAGGTTGGTTCTAATCCATTCAGATAGAAGATCAGACAATTTAATCCAATGTTGATGTCCAGAATTGAAAAAGAGTTGAAATGAATGCTTGATTCCAGAATTATTGTGCCCTTGAGGTACTCAGATTGGGTGGCCAACTTGGTGCCTGTGAGGAAAAATAGTGGAGAAATATGCTTGTGTTGATTTTCGAAATCTCAACAAGTGTTCTCTAAAGGAAAACTACCCCCTCCCCAAGATGGACCATATTTTTCAAAGGGTAGTGGGTGCTCACATGATTTCCTTGTTGGATGGATACTTTGGTTACAACCAGATAGTGGTGTGTGAAGAAGACAAAGAAAAAACAACATTCACCACCCCATGGGAGAAATTCATGTATGAAAAAATGCCCTTCAGGATAATGAATGCAGGGGCCACCTTTTAGAGGGCCATGGACATAACCTTTGTGGGGGGAAAAGATAAATTTACGGTCATATATTTGGATGACATCACCATTTTCTCCAAATCAGATGATGAACATTTACAACACCTTTAGCAAATTTTCCGAAAATGTAGAAGGTATGGGATCTCTTTGAATCCTAAGAAGTCCCACTTTGCTATGCCAGAATGTAATCTCTTAGGCCACATCATATCAACACACAGAATAAAAATAGACCCTAAGAGAGTTGATGACATTCAGGAAATTGAAATCCCTAGAAATAAGAAGTCCATTCAATCTTTTATAGGCAGAATAAACTTTTTGAGGCGCTTTGTGCCAAACTTTTCTGAAATCATAAGGCCTATCACCAACATGTTGAAGAAATATGTTGTTATTAATTGGTTCTTGGAGGAAAAATTCAGCATTCCAAAGGATCAAACAAGCTTTGGTTGAAGCCCATGTATTGGTCAGCCTTGACTATGCCAAATAATTCTTTATCTTCTCTTTCGCCTCTGAGGAAACCATTGTTGCAGTACTACTGTGAAACAATGAAGAAGGGCATGAACAACCCATAGCCTTTTTCAAAAAATCCCTCCGAGATGCTGAGATGAAGTATGACATATTAGAAAAACATGCATATGTGTTGGTCAAAGCTTTGAAAGCGTTCAGGGTGTATGTGTTACAATCTAGAATAACAGCCTATGTTCCTAGAAACAACATTAAGGAGATTATGGTCCAGCCAGACAATGAAGGTAAGAGAAGGAAATGGATCGTCAAATTGTTGGAGTGTGACCTACACTTAAAACCCACCAAGTTGATTAAGGGACATGGACTTGCCAAGTTGTTATCAGAATCAAACTGTAAGGTGTTGGAATTGCATCAGACTTTCACCCAATTGGATGCACCCATGAAACAGTCTGGACAAGACAACATGCAAGTATCTGAAAAATACTCTTCTTCACCTTGGTTCCTAGATGTTATTTAATTTATGCAACATCTAAAATTTCCACCATATTTGAAAAATACGAGGGCTAGGTCTCTCAAATTAAAAGCTATAAAATTCTGCATTTTAAATCAAAACCTATAATGGAGGGATTCTGCTAGCATCCTATTAAAATGTCTTGATGAAGATGAATATAAACAATTCACAATAGATATGGACAGGGGAGTTTGTGGAGGACACCAACATTGGAAAGCTACAACCCTCAAGATCCTAAGGGCAAGGTACTATTGGACCACAATTTTCTCTGATGTATTTACCATAGTAAGGGCATGCAATGAATATTAGAAGTTTGCAGGAAAACAAAAATTACTCTCACTTCCCCTAAAATCTATCACTACCAGTGGTCCCTTTCAATAATCGGGATTAGATTTCATAGGCGAGATAAATCCACCCTCTAGTGGGTAGCACAAGTGGATTATCACTGCCATTGACTACTTTACCAAATAGATTGAGGTTGTGCCACCAGGAATGCCATTGACAATGTGATCATGAATTTTTTGGAAACCAACATATTTTCCAAGTTCAGCTTCCCTCGAAATCTTATAAAAGACAATGGTCAAGCATTCAAGTCTAAATACATGATTGACTTCTATGGTATCCATAACATCACCTTAACACATTCCATGCCCTACTACCATCAGCAGAATGGGTTGGTCAAGTCATAAAACATGACTCTCATCAAAATCATCAAGAAATTGTTGACTAAAAACAAGAAATCCTAGGACTCTAAACTTAAGTATTCCTTGTGGGTTGATAGGATCAACACCAAGAGATCTTTGGGAACCTCACCTTTTCAGCTAGTCTATGGGATAGATGTTGTCTTCCCTACTCAACTCGGTCTACCAGTTCTAAAATTCCTATAGGAAGAAATTGAGGAGCCAAATGACATACATCTATCCAAATGGTAAGTTCAATAACCTTTGGTTTGGTCCTTTTAAGGTGGTTGAGGTTCTGGGAAATAATACATTTTTTTGCACAATCTAGATGATACTGAGATCTTTGGAGGCCCAGTAAATGGTCACTTCATGAAACACTATTTTGCTTGAAAGACAAAGGGAAGGTCCCTCTTGTACCATAGATGCTTTCCTTTTTTGTTTGCATTTGATTAGTTAGTTTTTGTGTGAATAAATACTCCATAGGCCAACAAAGGCACTGGGGTGTAGCTTCAGTTTTGAATTTAAGAGATACATGGCTGGTAGATAGAAACAGAGGTAGGAAGGAAGGTGGGAGAAAGTTATTGAGTTCAAAGGAAATGGGTTGTTTTTCTCGACACTCCATAAGGGGGTGTTGTCCCCAGTTGGAGCCAATGTTGAGACCTAAGTCTGCACCCCTTCCCCTCCTATCTCATTTCCCTATACCTTCATTAAAAATCATTCATTTTATGTTGGTTAATGTTGGTCCCCCATTTGTAGATGACTTAGTTTTATCATTATCTCTCTTAATTGATTCATTTTTTGTACTATATTTATTTATTCTTGAAATTTAATTACATGTCATTGATTTTGTGTGAAGTAATTGTCATCAAAGTTTCCATAGGTTGATCTCGTGGCAGGTATAACAGAGTTTTATATGCAAAATAGAGTTGATTGCAAGAATGAGGCTATTCTTGCAAACGAGGATTGGCATGCTAATTTTTGAAATCAGTTTATAATTTATTATGTTATTTTAAACATTTAAACCATTTGGTTGGTGCCTACATACGTGCACGATCATAGACCAGCGCCTCCACACCAGATTACACTCAATTCCATCATTACACAACATCAATTATGATTGTGATAATTGTACTAGTTCATCATGGCCATTACAACTCGAACGGAGGGTTAACAACACATAGATATCAGTTTAGATAGGAAGAAACCCACATTCAATGCATCATCTCCATCAGAGCTACTCTGCCCATCATGGTTCCTCCTCGAGAACGATGTAAATTCAATAGAACCGAGCCACAAGGCCTGGAATTGTTCGAATCCATACCCGAAATTAAAGACATTCTCGTAAAGGCTAAGTGGTGTGATTTCATGTGCGTATTTGAAGGACACCACACAGGCTTGGCTATGCTCTTCGCACAGACATTTGATGGCTTCCAGAACCTGCTTGGGGATACTTGGATTCATGTAACAAAAATTTTCATTGGAGCATCGTGCACTCTCCCTGTCTGTGGTGAAAGATGGTTCAATGTCGATTCAACATTGTTCATTAATATCACCTTTGTTTCCTTATGCATTTGAGTCGAGACAAAGAGATTAATTTACCACACTACTTGCTTAAGATTCTAAACAAAATGGACAAGAGGGTTCAAGGTGACCCTGAATATGGTCACATAAGCTTGTACCATCAGGGATTGATTAAATTTTTGGTAAATTTTGGTTTGGAGGAACTTGAAATTCCCTGGGACTATTTCTTGAAGTCTGTGGGATTGAAAGAACAGGAGCATGTCCCCGATTTGTAGAACGAAGTTGATGCTAGTGAATAAAAAGTGGAGGTTAGTGTTTCTTCAGAGCTTGGGATCTTGAAGAATCCTGTTCAACTCACTATGACTAAGGGGAAAGGCCCTAAAACCAGAAATATGCCCCTGAAAGAAAAAAATCCAGAAACCCCCATGGAGGATTCCCCCCGCATGCAATTGACGTCTTCCATGAACAAGGGGAAATAAAACAAGAGTGCCAAAGCTTCCAGCTTGCAACCACCCACACTGGAGACACCACAGAGGTTTATGTCATCCATCCACTCAGAGGAAGAGCATAAAACCCCCATCAACCTGCCTCCTTCATCTAAACCTACGACTCAAATGAGAGGGAAAATTGGACCTAGTTCACACATTAAGGAATTAATTGAAGGGAAGGATGTTCTTGCAAAAGATTCACCTAAAACATCTCCTCCATCCAGACAGGACAAGAAAAGGAAGGGAGAGAAAAACATTGAATCTCCAAACAAGCCTAACAGAAAGACTATGATTACAAATCATTTGAGGTTGAACTCCAAGGCTTTGTTCAAGCCATCATTAAAAGACCTCCAACCAATTTTTATCGAGGATGATGAAAGTCCCAAATTTTCCAACATGGAGGAGATGGAAGTCAATGTGTTAAAGGGTATGACAGTGAAAAGGGAGAAATCAAAGTCTAGTGAGAATGAGGCTGCAAAAACACCATTTGTGACAGTGAAAAAGGAGTATTCTTCAAACTGCAGTCATCAGGGAATACAGGATTATGGATTTGATCGTGAGTAAGATTCTATTGGCACCTCGCCACATGCAGGGGATCCTTGTCATAGTTTACAAGACATAAAATTAGAAGTTAAAGCTGACATTGTGGGAGTATAGGGGTCCACTAAAGGAACTAAAGGGAAAGAGCCTGAGGTTATACACAATCATAAGCAGAAAACAAGAAGCATAGCACTGGATGATCACAACAAGTTTAGCACAAAGCAAGAAATGAAGAAGATGTAGGTTGAGGTCAAGACAGAGAAGGTCGATGACAACTAACAAGTGCATAAGTTGAAGCTTCAAGTCCATACCTTGCAACACCACAAACAAGAAATTGAGAAACTGTACTCAAGGTTGTAGAAGAAGTATCAAATACTCCAGAAGAAGCACCAGAAGACTTGCTACTTTCTAAAGGAGATAATTTGAAGGAATATCCAAAGAAGCTCCCAACACATCTAGTTATCTCCCAGTTGGCCTCCAACATCGCACATGGAAACCACTGCTCGATACAGAGCTTAGTTATGTCACTCCTATTTAGTTTTTATCAATGTTTAGTTCACTCCATCATATGCATTAGTCTAGTTTGATCGCTGGTAGCAGTTTTTAGTTGTTTAAAGTTCAAGACTATTTAAATTAAGGCACAATAAGTGGTCATTTGTGTTTAATATGAACCACTTATTTTGTTAAGTCAAGTTAGAAGGATACATTACTATACTCCAACAATATTTTATTTAAATTCAATAAGTTTTTTTCCAACTAATAATATAGAGTTAAGCCTCAGTCCCAAATGGACGAGAGCCTCTACAACTTTTATAAATATGCAAATTTTGTATGTTTTGAGGGTTCAGTTTTTGGGGAAAATATATATATACATCAGATTGGTTGAACCTCTTCTATTCATGGATTAAATCTCTCTACCTGGTGAATATATGCTTGATGACAGTGTGTTTTGTCCAAATCTTCATGTGTTTTTATCTTATCTTGAATGGAGTTTTTGATTTGTGCGAAGTACATTTCATTTCCTTCATCTATTGTATAACTTATCTTTACTAATATGAAACCTATAGAACAACTAATGCTTTGGTGAATATTTGTTTTTGTTTCAACGTGTGGGAGTAATTGTGTTTAGATACATGTTTAATGCCTTAAAATGCCATTTTGCGACTTAAACTTCTTGCAACATATAATCCATTGAGTTGTTTGTTTTTTCCCTTTGTTTTTTACCTCTATTATCTCACTAATATGTTATTTGTGTGCCACCAGCCAAGGAGGACCCTCATCCATATCATTTTTCCACACCGTCCCCATGTTCTTGTCTTGGTAAACCAACTCTCCAACTGACCAACAAACTTAATTAATAAAAAAACCAACCATTCCAAAACTTGAGGTGGCCTAGCTCTACCCTTTAACAGTCAAGTGAAGCCTTTAGGACCAACATGAGGGTTTGATACCATATGTTTCTTTTTCGTTTCGGTGTTATTTAGAACATTATTATTGGCTTCTTTCTCATTCACCTTTTCTTTATCTTTTTCTTTATTTTTTTATTTTTCCTTTTCAGAATCATCTTTATTTTTGGATTTATTTACAAATACCCATGTTTGGAAAACATTCTCTTGTGAGTCAGGATCACCATTGCCTTCTTCAAATATATACATGGATGTCTCGCATTCGTCCATTTGTATAGTTTCAAAATTTTCCTCGGGTAAATAATCATTTTCTTGCTCAGCTATTTGTTCATCATATATCTCATCCAAAATGACTGCATTTGGCACTAGTTTCCTGGGAACCCTTTTCCCTTTTGATTATCAGTATTTTCAAACCTCACTCTATTTTATTGGGGAATTTTCCTTCTTTGCTATTGGACTGACATTCTCGGATTTTCTACATAAGTATCACCCCTTCTCAATCTGGTTATTTCATTTTGCATGTTCCTAATGGTTCTATTCATTTTTTCAATCTCAATCATTTGCTTAGTTTCTTGTGTTTCAACAAGATCTACCTTCCCATATGGTATGGTTCCCTTAAAAAAACCTTCTCCAGTGGTTTGATTTTGAATTAGTCATGAATTTTGCTCTTCATTCTTTCTCAAAATAGAGGCTCCTTAATCATCTATATTCATGATTCTTAGCTGCCTGTGTACTTTTCCCAGGATGATATCAGGGTCAACACCTATTTAAATCATGATTTCTTCCATCTCCATGGCTTTAGTCATTGACTCCTCCAGAGTATCCATTTGGGATATTCTACTAACAAAATTCACATTTGGAGGCATGATGTTTTTATAACAACCAAGTATCATTGGGTCGTTCAGCCTTTTATCTTCTAGAATTACTCAGAGTTATATTGAATCTAAGATTGAAATATCGTATTCTCTCATTATTCTTCAAGCCAATCTGGGTGAAATTAGTGAGAAGAGTATGATATGTGATTGGGGGAACGAACATAGTCAAAAACATGGCTTCAATATCATTGAATGAACCAATTGATCTAGTGGTTAATGTCGTGTACCATTCATAAGTTGGACCTGATAAGGTTAAAAGAAACAACCTTACCATCACATCATCATGTTCAACATGATGAAAATCACAAACATCTAGGAATAAATCAAGGTGTATTTTGGCATCAATTGTTCCATCTCTGGAAAATTCTTTTGGAGTACCCTTAGGGAGAACATGGAGATCATGTTTCTCACCTCGAAGATCGAGGGGGGAATATCTTATTCTTCTTCAGTTTCCAAATCTTATCCCTTCTTGATTTATTCCACCACCTCGTTCGTCTCCTTGTCTTTCTTCAAGAGGTTCTCTTCGTGGATCGTCTCATGGCTCTTCATGTCTTTCTTCATTTCTTCCCACCATGTCTGGAGGTATCTCAGGAATATTTTTTTCGCTTCCTAGAATATGAAGTTGCTTTCTTTTACTTCTGGTAATAGGTCCCTTGCATTTTTCCAGCTTCAATTCTGGCCTTGTTCTTGTTCTCTTCGAGCTTGTCTTTCATTTCTTCAGTCTTGTCTTTCCTCTCTCCTTTGTCTTCAGAGGATTTATTTTTCTTCTTCTTGGACCAATGTCTGCCGATATCTATCCAATTCTTCCCTGGTCTTGGTTGTTGTTATTACAAGATTGTATAGATGATGCACAAAGCTTCGTTGATTATTCAATCCAATTACTAGCTGGGGTTGATCAACTTGAGGAAAAGTCATGTATTTTCAAAAAATGCTAAACCAGATTTCAAATTTTTCAGTTGGATCCCCAGTATGGTCGCCAAAAATGTTGACACTTGAATCCATCAGGACCGAAATGACAACCTCACAAAGATACGAGTCCTCCTGTGTTTTTATAAAGGTGGTACTCCTCTCTGTTTTATGATATTCTTTGAATTCTAGATTTCCAAAATGATATAGGAATTTGAGAAAATCCACTATTATATTCAAAGAAAGATAAAAGTTGCAGAACATAATTTTATTTTTGTTTTAAAGAGAGTTCCTGAGAGATGACCAGGAACCTCATACATCACACATTTGAAAACATAAGTAAAATTTCCTCGCATCCATCATAGAGAAAATAAATATTTTTGATCACACATAACAATAAAAGAAGATGATCCATACGCATAAGAGAACTTTAATAGAGTAGAAACATGTGGAGCTCAAAGGAAGAAAATGATAGACCAATCTCATGTATTTTATACTCAAAACTCATAGTTATAAAACACTGTCAAAATTGATCTCGACTTATTTCTCTTGGGATTTTTGAAAAATAGTGAAGTCTATTACAATACTTTGAAATTAAAATACGTTTGTCTAGAGGACTGGGATTAGGACTCCCACATACCATAAAAGTAAATATAAACAAGAAATATATTGTGGAGAGAAGACGTTGGGCAAAGGCAGAGTAGCAAGACTTGGAAGGAATACAAGAAGAAGTTATTGAATTTTGGTTAAACCTTTCTAATCAAAGAAGTGAAGTAACTGGATGAAAAATTGGTAAGGAAAGAAAAATGTGATCAGCATAAACTTACAATGATGGTATATCTCATTTTTTCACTTGCTTGTTTTTGTCCTTTTATTTTCCTCATTGATGGTTACAAGAATTGTCTCAACTGTTGTTTCTTGGCCCTCTTTAGTTAACTTATCAATTTCCCTCTTAAATAGATCTTCAATGTAATTCCTCATTGGCGCAACATTTATTTCATGCTTGATTTTGTTATTAAACATTTCACCTTCTAAATCTCTTAGGTCATGAGAAATGTCTTGGATTGACTCCTCAATATCTTGTTTTTTCATAGAATAATCGATAAGCCAATTATCTATCTCTTCTTCACCATATGCAATTATGCCATTAAATTTCTCAGTCGATAATCCCTTTAATATCTCCATGTGTTCATTAAATTTGTGTCTTTTCATAAACATTGAATTTAAAATTAATTTAGTATCTTGCACCTCACCAATGCTTCCTACTAAATCTATCTTTGTGAGCCTTCTGAATAATTCTTCTCTTTTCACTATAGCTTCATTGCATGCTTGGATAATGTTTCTCAAATTATTGATCTTTTCTTTCCAATAGGCATTCATCCGAATAGGAGACATCAGATATTCTTCTCTCGTTTTCAATTCTGTCATGTTTGAGACTTCTATCGCAAATGGTAAAACAACACTTATGTAAAGTCCTTCTTCATTCTTAAAATCATCTTGGAGATACTCATGAAATCCATGTGTCCTTGAACCAAAATAAACAATACTTTTCAATACCTCCCAGGCCTCTATTATCAATGAAATTATCTTTTTAATGTTTTTCTCAACATAATTTCGAACCATTGTGAGCACACTTGAAGATCCCTTTAACTTGATACTAGGTGTAGTTGGTTTAATCATTGTCAAAGGACTGGCTAGGATGGGAAGAGGCATCAAGGCAGTTTCCAATTATTTGATCTTCTCTTTTAATTTGGCATTCTCGGCCTCTAGACCATCAATAGAGTCATCAAGTGTGTCCCCGATTTCCCTATGAATTTTGGAAATCTGTGACGATCGCATATACTTGAGGTCAAACTCTAAGCGGGCCTTTCCTTTTTTATTTTTCTGGTCAATTCTTTCTACAATCATATTTTTAGATTCCCTGTCAAAAACAATTCTTTGAAAAGTGAAGGATTCTTCTTCACTAAAGGTCTCATTCCCAATAACTTCCAATAAAGAATCTTGCTGAGTAATATGCTCATGTTGTTCTATTGCAGGAAATATTTTTTCAATGCCTGCTTCGCATTCCATATCTTCCAAGGAAAAGCTTTGGATATCATTTTCTATAAGATTATTTTCTTCCTCTTGCACTAAGTTTTTTCTCTTCTTTCTCACAGGAAATTTGTTTGAAATTTCAATTTTTCCAGAGGGAGGATTATTCTCTCCCCCTCCACTGGAACTATTGTTCACAGTTTTTTTAATTGGGTGGGACGTTGGAGAACTACTCGTGGAGGTAGTATTCTTAGGAGTGTCAACTGAAGATTGAGCACTTCTTTCACTGGGAATTTTTCCCCTTTGCTTGTAAAGATCATTATTGCTAAGTAATGTTTCTAAATCGCCAACGTTATGTACAAGAGTGCTTTGGCTATTAACTTCTTCTTCTTCTCTCAAGACAGTTTGAATGAAAGATTTATTGAAMCCTATTGATAGCATATGTCCAACGYAGATTTTSTTTGGATCAAAACCTTTGATCTTTTCAACATACTTTAAACCCACATTGTTAAAATGATTTGAAAATTCATCAATTTTATTTATATTTCTGAAAACAAACTCTCCAATCTTCCATGGCAGGGGAATAAACTATTTTTTTCCTTTTTTCATGGAAAAAGTGCAACTAGAAGTTAGATTACCTCGCCACTTCTGTAATAAATAATTTATCGGGTACATAATACGAGAGAAAAGAAGGATTTTCTTTTGAGAAAAATGTCCATATGATACTGTGATTCTCCATTTTCTCTATTGTCCCCTTTTTCTCTAAAAAATTCCGTAGCTTCAACATATATCCTTGGATTGTTTTCGCCCAACAAAAGTTTTTTGAAGGCTGAAACAAAATCATTATAAACTTCATAGAAAAACAAAGGGGTTTTATGCCTCCACAATGCCTAATACCAAAAGGTAACACTATTTGTTTCACAATTTACCCTTTTACTGATGGTTAAGTTTGGTGATTCGAAACAATGCACAATAGAAAATATCAAATAAGAGGCCATACATAAATTTCTATATTTTTTGTAGTGTGACAATTGGGAAGAGATTTTGATAGAAATTAGCTTTCCCCAATAAAAAATGGCATGTTGTTGAACTGTAAATTACAGAATATATAAAATGATTTGAGATATAGAAGCAATATTTTCCTAACCTATCACTCTGATAAATAGCCATGCAATTTCTCAATAGGGATTTTTTAGAGATTCAACCTGGATTCTGGTTATGTCTGTTGGGATAGATGCAAGATTCTCCAAATACTCTGGCAGGAGGTCAAGCCCATTGTTATATTTCTTCAATAATTATCTGCAATCTTCACCTTTGAAAGTAAGAGTTGGATATGGCAGCTTTTACATATTGCGAAAGACTTGAGGTGAGAGAGAAATATGATAATGTCCCTAGAGATGTATGATTCTTTGATTCAGTGTGTATTTGTCCACACACCATGAAACGGTTTCCTTACAATCGAAAAACCTTTGGGACACAACCAACACGAGAAATTCCAGATGTCCAAATTACGCTCCCGTGTTTCTGTGCAATAGGAGGGGAGGAATAATACGAGTAATATATCGACCACTGGAGGTTTTGATCGTCACAACCAAAATATTTAGAGTGTTACCACAAAAATGTTGTCGAGATGAGGCTTCCATAGGTTGATGGAACTATTTCTTTAGCTGGATAATGATCTCAAATAAACCTTCTTGGAAAGATAATGATATTTTGATCCCTTGGAAAATGAATATTAGATGAGATTTTAATGAATAATTCCTCGAGCCTTTCTCCATTAATGATGATCTTTTCGGGGCATACACAACATTTGTTAGAATTTAACAGTATTTAATCCTTGTTGGGAAAAGCAACAAAATGTTGGGGATGGGTGTGGGAGAATTTCAATATAATATTTTTGTGAACCTGCCAACCCGTGGTTGTAGAGATGATCAAAATTATACTAAGTGTAGAGGAATGGTCGGTCGAACTCACGTGCATGAAGAATGAAAATATTTTGGATCTTGACACCCACGACAAGACTAAATTTTAAGTGATGGTCGAAATGTAGATCACTAAACTTGAAGTGAAAAGTGAGGATCACAGAAAAAGGAGAATGAATGTTTGAACCCATGAACCCGCAAAATTGAAGAAAAAATATAAGTGTTGAAACAGACTTATGAAATGAGTAAATGGATGGAAATGAAAGCTCACGAACCTGCGAACTGAAATATGGCTAAGTATAGTAACCAGAAAGGGAAAAAGAAGGGATAAAAGGAAATGGGAATAAGGGCAAGTATAGAAGTGGGAAAATAAATGGAGTAAAAAAGTGGGGAAAATAGAATATGGAAGGAAAACATGGAAGCACAAAATGGTCTCAACACTTTGTCATGGTTGATTACTGAGTGCGACAAAGGGGTAATAGTAATCTCAGTTGGAGAGAACGAGTGGTATACAATGACGTTCCAGGTGCATGGAACATGAATTAAGCAATGGACTATAAAAGGACATGGAAAATGATGACTACTCATAACAACAATTCTCACCCAGGGGTGTTTGTAGGTGAAAAAAGAAGGCCAAATAATGCAAGAGATGAATGCTCAAGGATATTGCATAGCGGTAATCAGGATATGTCCAGAAAAAGAGTAGCAGTGAGAAGCATGTTGTGATAAACAAATGCATAGGAGACCATTAAGAAACAAGAAAAATGTTTGGGAACCCCCACGTGATATGTCTAGAATATAGATGAAGAGAGGGAAAATGAGGCTCAATCTTCAAGTCATGATAGGGATAAAGGAGGGCTCCTAGGCCTACGAAAAAAACATAAGATGGGAACCAAATGGAAATATGGGTGATAACTAGAGTTCCCATGAAGGGTAGGCACTACTGACCTAGTTACGACATGCAAAAAGAGTGGCTAATGTCACAACCAACCAGGTTTGAACCTAAGGCATAGTGTTGGCAGTTGGACGATTATAATGCAAGGTGGGAAATGCATGGAAAAAACTATCCCTATATGTTGGTTTGGAAAACACCTACCTCAAGTTAAATGGATGTTTCCATCTTTGTAAAAAAAAAACATCCTTAGAATCTTGTCAACACATGTAAACTAGATTCCAAGGTCAAAATGCATAGTGAAATCTCAAAAATAAAATATTTTTGGATTTTTGGGATATGATAAATGAAAAAAAAATCACTCATACCACACACCTATGTAAAAGGCACTACTCATATTGATGATTTACACCAAGTAGAGCCCATTTCTAGGCTTGGGCCAAGGATCTTTTTCATAATCGATGAACTCATGAATCATATGGCACACCATGTCGGGGCCATGCCACATACGAATGAATTTCTACATATGAAGATACTCATCATAAGTGGTTTCGTGAGCTACAAAAGCTCCTTGATGGGATCCATAAAGACATGAAGGAAGTACGAAACATGAATATTCAAGGGAAGGGGAAGCAAATAATTTGGTGGCAAGTTATGAAAAACGAAACCAAGGTGGAAAAGGGTCGAGACTAGGGGTTTCAGTAGATGCCCAACAAATTCCCCCAGTACCAAATCAAGACTCATCATGTCAACTCTTATCGGTTCCAACAGGGATTATGGATTCTCAATGATGCCCATACTCCTTGGGATTGTTTATGGAAGCCATGCCTTTGAAGGTGGCCTCTTCTAAAGGCAACTTAGTATCTAGGAAATCATGTGAACAGAGAGAGTTAACAACCCGTACAAGCAGAGTAGGTTGATAACACTCCATATGAGGATGGATTTGTTGACCAGTATCAATGGATGTTGATGGGATTGTCTGATTGAGAATCTCGATCGTAGTGAGCGGCATGGAAGCTCCATATGAATCAACATCCTCGGGATGAGGTACCACCCAAGGGTCAAAAGACCCAAGGGATCTATTGGTGACAGAAAGGGGTAGTATCGGGTGAAGAAAGGGGGAATATCCCCATAAGAGATGAATATTTGAACATACATGTATCAACACCTCCATACCCCCTAGAAGAATCACCTACAAAAGACATGTTGGTGCCAGGATTAGCTGCAAGTCAAGTGTGCAATAATCGAGTTGGTCGATGGTGACTATATTTCCTTGATGGGGAAAATATATGACACGAAATAAAAGGGATGAAACAACTTTCTTTGTATAGAAATAAGTGTGACCCAAGAGAAAATTATAGTCGAGTGTGGCAACGACCTCTTCTAATTCTACATAGATAGTTTTTCCCCTGAGCTCAATGGATAAAAATGTGAGAATTCCATGGGGTTTGAAAAAGTGTCCATCAAAATATTTTAAGATGGTTTGAGATGTAGTGAGTTGAGGAGAACCAAGTGTTTTCCAACATGACAAAGACATAATGTAAGTAGGCACTCCTTTGTCGATCACCGTATGAAAGATATTCTTGTTAATAAAACCAACTGTGATTTGAAATGATAGTGGGTGTGAGAGACGTGGCTCACTCTGTTCTATGTCGAAGGAAACAATGTTTGACTCTGAAGGGTTGAATCCACCTATGGATGATAAGAAGTCTTTTCGTTGTGAAGGATAGTTTTGCAATACTTCGAGTGTTGACATGGCACATGGTGCTTGGGAAAGATCTTCCACTATATTGTAATGTTAAGCTTCTTGGGAATTTAGGTTATAGGTAGTTTGTTGAAGTACCCCTTTTGGAGGGCGGATTGCAAGTTCAAAAGCTGGTTTCTCTAATGTGAGAGGGCCATTGGGTGGTGAAGTCAACGGAGGATCCTCAGATGAATATTCCCCCTCAAGAGTTCCATAGTTCTTCTTTGGTGGATAGTTCCACCATATATTTAACCATCATAATGTTTGTAGTTGAGGACCTTGCATTGCCCCCAGTTGGAGGTGCATAAACTTGTTCAACCATTTGTTGTTGTTGGGGGGGGGGGGGGGGGG
>ML796274.1:334084-344722 GCA_009831015.1 Picea engelmannii | reverse complement strand
GTCTATTCACAAGAACTCTTCTTTTCCTTTTTCTTATTGTTTTTATTCTTCCCTCCATATTGATGAGGGTTATTCGATGTGGTGGAATGCATTGTTTTCACCCTAGAGGTCTGAGTAGGGGCCATAGTCGAATTGGTTTTTGGTGTATAAGAGGTTGGATTTCTAGCTACGATTAATTGACTAAGCTTCCGAGTCAACTAGCCAACTGTGGTGGAAGAGATAGGACCAACCACTCCATCGACATGGGGTCCAGGTGTTGGTCGAGGAGCATGGGGAATGAGGTCGTATAGTGTACCTGACTGTGAATAAATCAAATCTAAGTGTTGGGCATGAAAAATATCCCGCTCCTCAATTATGGCTCCATACATGGAAACATCTCTAGCAATGGGAGGCAATAATGATTTTGTAAACCAATCAGCCAAGAGCCGATAATGGATTTTTGATTTAATGAGTCTTCTTCGTCACCTCCACTCATGAATTTGGTCAGAGATATGTGTGGAAATGTTCTAATGTAATGAGTTCAGAAGATCTATCCTCATTTCATATCGGATGGGTAACTGGAAATGGGTAAAAAAAGCCATTGCCAAAGCATTAAAGTTGTTAAATGAAGTAGTTGGTAGCTCAATCAACCACTTTGAGGTGTTTCCAGTTAAGATGTGAGGGAAAAGACGTAAATGAATGTTATCATCCAACAAAGAGTTAGAGACACACCACAAATGAGAAGTTGTAAAGTGTGTGGTGGGATCTTCTCTCGTCTTGCCATCAAATTTTTGAATGTCTACTAGAATTTTGACTTGAACGACCGATCAAATGGGATTGTGCACTATGGGATCGTTCGTGATTCTAGATAAATCGGGTAGTTCTAGAGTTTCCATAAATAGCAAATGAGTGTTTGCGAACTGATTTTGATCTAAAGGAAATGGCATGTTAAGACCAAATGGACCATATGGCCCTCCCATATACAAACTAAAGGTAGGAAAATAACCTCTTTGATAAGGATTTCCTATAGGTATATAACCGCCTCCTTGGTAAGGATTTCCCATTAGCATAAAAGCACCCCTCTGTTAAGGGTTATTTGGGGGATTGGTGCCCCCAGCCAAAGGAGCATTTACAAGGATGTTAATGTTCCCCATAAGGGGTACGTTATCGGGGTCATTACTGCTCCCAAGTAGTGGGGGGTTTCCTGTAACACGAGATTGTTGCTTCCAAGGAAGGGAGGGGTTCCATGGGTATTGTTGCCCCCAGTGTTGGGAGTACCCAAAGGGACATTGTTGCCTATAGGGAAGGGAGTACCCCAAGGGACATTGTTTCCCCTAGGGAAGGGATTTTTGCTAGGTTGATTAACATTAATTCCACTTTTCCAATTCCATCTAAATGGGGAGTCAGTACTAAGTGTGTTTTGGCCAGTTAATGGGTTAACAGAAGAGAAGACAAAACCACTCCCTGGATTAGCCATGGAGCTTTGTCCTACATTGGATTGTGAACCAGAGGCATGGGTTTAACGAATGCTAGGTTAGGCATTGGATGAAACTGGATGGACTACAAGCCGATTGCAAAGAGAAAATGGTGCTTGAGGTGGTGTAACGAGTGGATTTCCTGCTTCGGTGGTTGATGATAGATTTGGGGTTCAAGTTCCACCCATTGATGATAAAGGTGGGTTTCCTACTCCACTTAGTGAATATATAAGTGGATTCCCAAGTCCACTAGTTGATGGCACAAGTATATTTACTAGGATACCGCTTGGCATGCTAGACACTGTGGGAGTAGAAATTGGAGCAGTAAAAGCAGTTTTGCCACTCGACATAGGTGTATTTAATGTTGAAAAAGGGTCACCATCATGATAATAATATTATTTCCTTGATACATGGGGGAAAGAGTCGGGTAGAGGAGAGGTTTAAGGAGGGTTAAGATGATCTTCACTTATGGTTACATCTCCATATGGATCATCTCCTATTATGAGATCTTCCACATCGATAGTATTGGTGTCTTTGGATGTTGAATTCATCCTTTGTCTGAAAAATGGTCGGAGGTCTTCATAGTCAAGTATGGATAACCTAGTGGCAGTTCTAGAACGACGACATGGTAGATTTCACACAAAAAGTTGGGAAACTTCTAACTTAGGTTGAGGACAAGGACAAGTGATCAATTACCGGACAATTGGTCGTTCGTCTTGATAGGATATTTTCGGACCAAACTCGACAATTATTCTGGAATGAAGATAGGGTAAGTCAACCATGATGGATAATATAAAAGATTAAATAATTAAAACAAGCAATCATATGGACAATGATGAAACCAATACATAGAGCACACACCTAGCCAAATATGAGATATCAAGCAAACAAACTAGTGGGTCTAAGGGTATTCCGAAGAAGGGATGTCGAGTCGTAAGTGAAGATATGAGAAGCAGTTATGATAACCATCACACAACATCCCCCCAAGGTGAAAGTAAGAGCCCACATGAAAATACACTCCCTAGTTCGTTGAAGCAGAGATTCAACGTCTGCCTCATGTACCACAAGGATTCCCATTTGTAGTCACCCGTGTAGTTACCTAGGACATGCCGGTAAGGTTAGTGTTATTTCACAAACTGTAGGTTGGGAAAATCCTAGCCCAATCCATGAGATGGAGATAACTATGGGAGAGTCTACCCAATGTCACCTTAGATAAACCCTCCCCTCACTTTAGTGAAGGATAAATCCAACACAAGGGGGGAATACCTAATGACCCTAGGGAGAAATGAGATTGAAAGTGAGGTTATGGATGTGAAGCTCCTATAGGTCAACTTGTGGAGATATGGAAGTCTTTGGGAAGAAGTCTCGTTGATGAGGGAATGTTTCCAAGAAGTAGTGTACCTATAGAAGATAGTTGTACCTACCCGAGACACAAGAAGAGACGAGAATACAAACCTAAATATTAAGTGGAAAAGCAAGTTAAGATTGTTGTCCCAAACTACTGCAGTAATCACGAATATATATAAGCAAGGAATAAAGCTAATTACTACATACATAACCACTCAAAGCATCAAATAAATATTGAGAAATGAAGCATAAAACATGTAGATTAGTTTCCAATACTTTAACAAAAAATGTAGTGGTATTAGAGGGTTGTTGTATGATGTTTTCGGAGTATATTTGTAACAACCAAGTGGCTGTAGGAAATATTTTCTACAACAAGAAGTTTTGACCACGAAAATAATAAAGTAATTTGACAAAAAGTTCATGTAATGTCCCTTTCCGAATAGGAGATCCAAAGAGGAGGCTTAATAGTCTAAACAACCCCGTTAGACTATGTCCACGACCATACATGGGTAAACAAGGTTACTAGAGGTCACTTTAGCTGAGGGTGTTATAATTTGAAAGTGACATTGAGATAAAAGTGACTATAAGCGCTTTTAAGACAAAGTGAGATAAAAATAGGTTAACAATGAATTAGGGTTTTAGGCAGCTATAAGGAAAGGTAAAGTGACCCAATTCATCATTATGAAGAATTTGACTTGTCAGTGAGGAGAGAGGTGCATCTCAGGAGAGAGCTTGTGGATTCCAGGAGGAAGACACCTAGAGGTTGATTTTGGTGTTGAGAGACACACCCTAGTCACTGGGAAGATCACCCAAATCTTCCATTGTACTTCAACAATAGTTATCCAGTTACAGCAGTGAGGGCACAGCTTCTGAGCATCAATTGAGTCAACTTGTCCCAACCAGGGAGTATCTAGGGATTCCCCTCCGACCTAGTTGAGAGGAGGGAAGCATGTTTCTATTTCCTGTTTTCTCGACGGATTTCGACAAAGAAATAATCTTTGGCGCATTTCTCAGCCATTGAGGGTGCGACAGTTGGGGAGGAAACAATTGGGATTCCTGAGAGATAATCAGATCAGATCCAGGGAAAACCTTCTAACCAATTTCAGAGGATCCTAGGATGCTCAGTTTGAGATCCTTATCATTTGATTATGATGGGGGACTCACTAGGGTGTAGTTTCTAGCAGCAGAGGGGGCACTTTTCCCTAGGGGGATCCATACGAGATCCAGACATATCAGTCGAGGGTCGATTATCAGTTTTCCAATCACTGGGACTAAGTGAGAGAGAAGGGCACACAGTTTGAGATAGTTTCTAGGAATATCTGAGGAGTTTAGCCACTAGTGTGAACTTTCTAGTCTTGCAACAATTGTCATATGAGTTGTCGTGGATTGCAGCAGATTCTACAACTCATCCATCGATCCAACAAAATTCTTCTATTATCGGGTATTATTGTTTTAGTTTTCTTATTGTAGTCTGGCTAAGATCCTCTTCTCACTAATCTAGACGAGAGATTTATTTTTCTCAGCCACATTAGACATTATAATCCGTAGAAATATCATAATATATGATTTGTCGTCTTTTATTTCATTTACTATATATATGTTTATTTATATGTTGTAAACACTCATTTATCTACACACACATGCAAAAAACACCAAGGATGTTAAAACCCATCGCTTAAATGCATCCAGAAACCTTTGTTGTATCATATTAGACAACAGACATAGAAAATTAGCAACATTTCCTAGACTAGCTGGATTTGGGATATTACAATGGTATCATATATTTAGTCCTTCCATCCTATGACTAAAGACGATGAGTTCAACCGGTGAACCAAAGGGTCACAAGCATTTAGTTGATGAGTACGTCACTTACAACAGACCCAGGGAGAGGATACCTAGATCATATTTTCCCCATTTTCCTCTCGGTTCAGAGGAAGAGGAAGAGACAGATAGGGAAGTAGAGAGAAGGGCAGAGCATGAGGTAGAGAGGATGTTGGGAGACATATATGAGAGACCAAAGGGCAGTGGAAAGGCCCCCATGGAACCATAGGCAACCTTCATGCAGGTACTCAACAATATGGTAGTTAGTCAACAAGCCATGACTTAGTCCTTGGTGCAGATGGTTTATAGATTGGTTACAGTGGGAACCTCGGGCACACAATACCCACATGCAATGCATGAGAACTCAGGGGAAGACAATAGACCTGAGTCACCTACTTGTACATACAACTCTTCGAGTAGGATTCCCAGGCCATTGTTCTTGAGTTTCTAGAGGGCACCCTCTGTAGCAACACAACAACCAATAGCACAGATGCCTCCCACTTAGGCAGAGGACATTGTAGAGTATAGGAGGGAGTATGCAACATTGGGATGTGATTTACATTGGGACATGACCTTGGTCGAGTACTGTGGACTCAAGCTCAAGAACCACTACAGAGAGCCTCAAAGAGGAGGACAACAACAATAGCAAGGGAATAACTTGGATTACATCCAAAAATTTGGTAAACTCACCATACCTTCTTTTGACAGATTGTCCAAATGCACTCCCAAATCTTGGGTACAAAATCTAGACACATACTACAAGCTCAACCAGATGACTAAGACAGAGGCCATCGGTTTTGCTACCCTACACTTGCAAGGTGAGGCACACGAGTCGTTGCATCATGGATTGGTGATGTTGTGTCATACTCACATCATTTCCTACAGAGATTTCATAGAGAGACTCATGGATAGGTTTGACAGGAGGGATCTAGATATCCACTTCAAGGATCTAGCCCAGTTGAGATAAACTGGCATAGTAGAGGCATTCATCATGAAGTTTCTGTGGGTAGCAGTGACAGTGAAAGATATATCAGAGCCCAAGTTGATTATGTTATTCACAGACGGGCTAACAGAACGCTTGAGAGGATGGGGGAAGGCATACATACCTCACACTTTTTAGTATGCCATCTTATGCACTTGAGATTTGGCAGACTCAACACCGAAGACTAAAACCTTTCCCAAACCCTTCATACCATAGAAGGACCGAGCCAAGAATTCGTTCCAGAGAGAGTGGATGGGAAAGGAGAAGTTGGATGATGAGACGAGGTGAGAGCTTATGAGGATGAAGCTATGCTTCACTTGCAAGGACCCTTGTGCTCCCCTTGGGTCCCAGGCCACAAGTGCATGGATAAGGGAGAGATCCATTATATTGAGGTGGCATCAGACAGTGTGGATAATGAGGAGGAGGAGCAAGACAATGGATCCACTAGCTCATAGGAGGAGCCATCACAGGCAGAGGAGAAGCCCCCCCAGAGACCACTGACATTGGCAGGAACCCACCCACCAATATCACCACAGCCTCCTGAGCAGGCTAACATATGGAAACCAACAAAGGGAGGAGTCATAGCGACCATTTCTAGTGTTCCCATGTATGACACCCTCCGGCTCAAAGAGACTATTCAAGGGCAACAAGAAATCACCATGAAAGATGGTGGGGCCACCCACAACTTCATTGATGCTTCATCGGTATCAAGACGGTCCCTTCAGACAAAAAAATTTGATGGGTTTGATGTTGTAGTAGCAGATGGCCACACAGTGGAGTGTCTAGAAAGAGTTTCAAAATTGGAGATAAGGCTAGGTAAATACACCATGAGAGACACATTTTATGTAGTTTACCTATATGACACAGATGTGGTGTTGGGAGTCCAATGGTTGATCACCTTAGGTAAAATTACCACCAACTACCAAACCTTGGAGATGGGGTTCAGAGATAGTGATGGGAAGAGGATTGTACCAAAGGGCATGTCGATAGGGGCACCCAGGGCAGTTTCACATAAGAGGATGGAGAGGATATTTAGGAATGGGGAGGTAGCATATGTCGTAGAGTGATTGATCACTACACAAAGGGATTCATAGGGTTGACAACAATATCAGAAAAATATCATAAACTTGTTGGGATGACATCGGTTTTTGGTTCAATTCCACTAGGGAGACCACCTGACAGGGGGTTTGAGCACACCATTGAGCTGGAGGAGGGGGGAAAACCTATGATCACACCACCCTATCTTCATCCTAGTAGGTTCAAGGATGCAATAGAGAAAGCAATTAAGGAATTGCTAGTGGTGGGGCACATCAAACCTAGCAGCAGTCCATTCGCTTCTTCAGTTTTCTTAGTTCTGAAGAAGGATGGTACCATGAGGATGTGCATCGACTACCGAGCCTTAAACAAGAAAACCATCAAGAACTAGTATCCTATCCCTCTAATCGATGATTTGATGGATGAACTGCATGGGGTAGTTTTCTTCTTGAAGATTAATCTACGCTATAGATATCATCAGATCAACATCCGAGAGAAGGACATAGAGAGTATCACATTTTGATGCCACTTCGGGCATTTTGAGTTCCCAGTTATACCATTTTGGATAACCAATGCACCAACTACATTTCAGTCTTGCATGAACCACATATTTAGGAATCAATTAAGGAAATCGGTCTTGGTATTCTTTGATGGCATCTTGGTTTACAACAAGACATGGAAGGAACTATTTGAGGCAATTGGATAAGGTACTCAACATCATGGAGGCATAGTTGATATATGCGAAAGAGTCCAAGCGTGAATTCAGTGTGACATAACTACTTTACTTGGGCCACATTATCAGTGCGTAGGGGGTGCAAGTTCACCTAGAGAAGATCAGGGCCATTCTGGATTGTCCAACACCCCAGAATGTTACAAAGTTGAGGATCTTCTTTGGGATATGCAGATATTACAGGTGGTTTGTCAGGGGGTTTTCTCAGCTTGGAGCACCACTTACATATCTCACCAGATAGGGAGCATTCATCTAGACCGACGAGTCACAAAAATCCTTTGATCACATGAAGGAAGTCATGGGCACATGTCTAGTGTTAGCATTACTATACTTCACTTTACCATTTGTGTTAGAGTGTGATGCATCCGATGAGGGCATCGAGGAAGTTTTGATGCAGGGAGGACACCCCATTATGATTGAGAGTAGGAATCTTAGTCAACTAGAGAGGTTGTACTCTATTTATGACAAGGAAATGTTGCAATCATGCATGCCTTGACCAAATTCAGACACTATTTGGTGGGAAACAAATTCATGGTCAAAATAGATCATAAGAACTTAAGGTATTTCCTTGAGCAAAAGGATCTCATTGAGTGGAAAAATAAATTGGTGATGAAGGTACATGCCTTCGATTTCAACATAGAGTATGTCAAGGGGAAGAAGAAAATTATGGCTGATGCACTTTCTAGGAGCCTTGTGACATGTTCTTTGATGGAGGTTTCAACAGATTGGAAATCCCATTTGTTAGTGGAATATTCCAAGAACAAGATCGCTTGTAAGGTTTTGGATGGACAGGTTCAGGATGAAAACTACAGGGTCATTGACGATGTCATATTCTACAAGGATATAGTCTACTTAGTGTCGAGCTCGGGGCTCAAGAAGAAGATCTTAGAAACTGTTCACGATTAACCACTGGTACGCCATCATGGGTTTCTAAAAAACTACAGGCAAGTTAGAGAGAGGTTCTCATGGAAGGGCCTCAAGTAGGATGTTATGAGGTACATCAGTGAGTGTGTGACTTGTCATTAGAACAAGTCAGAGAATATACTTTCGACATGACTACTTTAGCCACTTCCCATTCCGGAGTAGAAATGGGAGATCATGTTGATGGACTTCATCACTGTAGATTTTAACCTTGTACAATATTTACTGCAAACACATTTTCACTAAAAGAACATAAAATATATAATGGCAAATACAAACATTACACAAATATTTTTCCCTTGGAAACCCAAACCGGGAAAACCAACATATTCTATATTCATTCATAGTGTTACATTGTTTACAATACAATATACATATAGGAGCCAGTGGCATCCAAAACCCTAACCCAATGACCTCGATTAGTCAACAACCCTAATTCCTTAACCGGAAATAGAAAACCATCAGCAAAAACCATGTGCCGAAAAACCACCTAAATATGTGACATGTTTCTCGATGCAGAATTTTTTTTCTCGGGGGGGGCATTCACCCCCCTGCACCCCCCCTCAAACCCCCATGCATGCCCGACATAAGGAAGACACTATTAATCGTGTAAATAATATAACACATACCCAACATTCTCCCACTTGTTGTTTTCTTTACATACAAGGGGTTACAGGGTTACATAGTCAACAATCCAAGGCAACAATGCCCATGGATCCTCTACACCAAGAGAACTTCTCAATTCTCACAGATTTTTTTAATGAATATGAAAAATTCTTCAAAGTGTCCACCTTCATCAACAACACTTTCTTTTCTTCAACCATGTCTCTCACAAAGTGATATTTAATATCAATATGCTTTGTCTTTGAATGATAAGTCGGGTTCTTTGCCAGAAAAATTGCACTCTAACTGTCACAATCTATCCTTACAACTTGTTGTACCAACCCAATACCTGAACACAATATTTGTAACCATACTGCTTCCTTACTTTCATGAGTGGCTTCCATGTATTTAGCTTTTGTAGTTGAAAGTGCCACTACAGCCTGTCTTTTGCTCATCCAACTTATTGCTCCTCCAAATAGGTTAAACACATACCCACTTGTAGATCTCCTATGATCCATATCTCTAGCCCAGTCTGCATCCACAAATCCATGTATATCCAATACTCTATCCAATCCTGGTCTTCCTTGGTAACACAATCTGTAGCTAGCGGTGCCACGCAAATACCTGAAAACCCTGTTTACTGTTGTCCAATGCTCCTTCCCTGGTTTTGACATATACCTGCTCAAAACTCCCACTGCCTGTGTAATGTTTGGTCTAGTAAAAACCATTGCATACGTCAAACTGCCAACTGAACTTGCATATGGAACGCAAGACATGTCCTCCTCCTCTTCCCGTGTCTTGGGACACTGTTTCGCAGATAACTTTACCCCAACATGAATAGGAACCTTGACTAGTTTACATTCCTGCATATTAAACCTCTGCAATATTGTCTCGACTTAGTTTCTCTGATTTAACCGAAGTTTCCTCTTTTTATGATCTCTTTTAATTTCCATGCCTAAAATGAAATTTGAAGCACCGAGATCCTTCATGTCAAATTTAGAGGACAACTGAGTTTTCACATCCTGGATAATCTCCTTGTTGTTCCTATCAACAACATGTCATCCACATACAAGACCAAATAAATCAAATGATCGCCAATTAATTTAAAATACACACAATGATCCTCTTTGCTTCTTGTGAAGCCAAGTCCCAGCATATAAGTATCAAATTTTTGATACCACATTCTTGGTGATTGTTTTAAAAAATACAGGGACTTGTTTAGCTTGCATACCAGCTCCTTCTTTCCCTTCACAACATAACCTTCTAGTTGCTTCATATAGATTTATTCTTCAAGATCCCCATGTAGGAATGTTGTCTTCACATCCATCTGGTCTACTTCAAAATACAATGTAGCAACAACAGATAACAAAAATCTTATAGAGGTTAACTTGGCAATAGGAGAAAAAATCTCACTAAAATCAATTCCCTCAACCTGGGAATAACCCTTCGCTACTAACCGAGCTTTGTATTTCTCCACTTTTCCTTATGCATTTAGCTTCTTTTTAAATACCCATTTGCTACCAATGGGATTTATTCCAGCTGAAAATTCCACTAGATCCCAAGCCTCATTCTTATCCAAAGATGCCATTTCTTCGACCATGGCCCTTTTCCAGAGATTTCCATCCTCTGAATCCACTACCTCCCTGACAGATCTAGGATCATCATAAGTAATAGACAAAGAAAAAATTGAAAAAAAATCAGATGGAGTATACCTTTCTGGTAGCCTTCTTTCTCGAACTGATCTC
>ML796274.1:248351-285499 GCA_009831015.1 Picea engelmannii | reverse complement strand
CTAAGTGAGACAACTCCAGTGCCTGCTCAATATCCATCCAAACCTTCTTAGTGTAGGGACAAAGGAGGAAAAAGTGATTATTTATTTTGTCATAATTATTACAAAGATAACACATACAGGGATCTTGCTTCCCTTGAGTTTGCAGTCGATCCTATGTAAGTACATGCCCTTGTAGAACCAGCCAGAAGAAAAGTATGCTCTTTGAGGGTCCATTGATACTCCATGGATACACTTTCCCTCTTGGCACACACCATCAAAATATCCCCACGCCATTTGTTTGTTGATTTGTACATCACTAATAACCTTGTCCTTTTTTGGTCTCTTAGTTGGCTTGTAGTTGGCCCAAAGTGCCAAATATTTATGGGTGGTTTTAATAGTAGATGGAACCTTACCTTCAAAGATCCCCACATTTCTTGCTAACCAAATACTCCATGAGACACGCATGGGCAAGACATGTAGATCCTTGAGAGTTGGAACCTCAAAGACCTCTCTTAAACAAGAGGTTTCAATGTCTTTTTTCCCTAAGTGAGACAACTCCAGTGCCTGCTCAATCTCCATCCAAACCTGCTTAGTGTAGGGACAAAGGAGGAATAGGCGATTATTTATTTTTTTAGAATTCTTACAAAGATAACACATACCAAGACATTTCTCTCCTTGATTTTGCAGCTGATCCCACGTAAGTACATGCCCTTATAGAACCAGCCAGAAGAAAAGTATGCTCTTTGAAGGTCCATTGATACTCCAAATCTTTGAGTACCACCATTTGACTTCAAAAACCTGATTGCTAATCTATTCCTCGTACCCTAGTTTAGTCGAGCATGCCCCACCAGAGATTTTATAAATCCATACCAGCTCATCATCTATGTCAGTAAGATGGATATGCACCTTTTGAAGTTCATGGACATATAATATTTAGGCCTTCTTCCCGTCACCCTCTAACCCCAGGTCTTCCGCCAAAATCCAAGACTGTCTCCATATAGATGTTAGACTAAGATCTCAAATGAAATTCAACGTGCATTGACTCTCCTCTTGGAGACAAGTTATAAGGTTATCAGGGAGAAAAAATCTGTTGTCACAACCAACAATGGCATATTTTCCCACTCGATTTTTTTTTCCCTGACCTACTCTCCAAGCTATGTACATGTCGATAAGTGGGAATGCTAGAGTTAAGGCTCTCCACTGATTTGATACATTGCATGTATATTTCTGCCTCAGATGGATCTAGTCCAAGATGGTGTCTAGAAATATGTAGTTGTCCACAAGAATATGTCTCCGCTAACTGTCATAGGTTAGGAACACCCATAGGGATTTGGTAGTGAATCCACACCCAAATAGGACTAAGTGTTTTAATCCCCACCCTCCTAGGATTTTGGGGAGTGTCAGTTTTTCCCATGAAACCAAATGTGAACCCAAGTAGTCCTTACTACTCTTCCAAAGATAATTGAAACACATCTTGCAAATACTATTAAGAATACCCTTTGGAATATTGACAAGAAGGTGCCAATGCACTGATATTGCTTCTATTACAGATTTGATGAGAGTGAGCCGCCCCCCTGGAGAAATCCATCGGTTGCACCAGAAGTTGATCTGCTTTTCTACTTGAGAGAGGAGCCATTTCCAATCTGCGACTCCATAGCAATTGGATTTGAGATTAAACCCCAAGTATTTAACTCCCTCCTCCATGTTATGTGCACCAAATTGAAATAAGGTTTGAAGCAGAGGTCTCCCCTCCTCCACAGAATCCGGGAAAATAGATAGTTGATTTGTTGATATTGATGGTCATACCAGTTGCATCGTAGAAGAGCTCCAAAATATATTCTAGTGTCTTGCCTTCTAAATCCTCACACAAACAAAATATTAGTACATCATCAACAAATAACAAATGAGATATATTTTCTTGTCTATCAATACGTAGGCCCTATAATTTGTTTAACCTTTGTGCTTAAGCTAGAGCATGGCTAAGGTTGTTTGCGACTAGTAAGAAAAGATATGGAGACAAAGGATTAAGGTGTATGCTTTTCCTTAATTTTTCTCATAACAAAGAATTCAACTCGGTTGTATGCTTTTGATAGATCTATGTTGAGTACCGAGACACGACGTTTTTTTGTTTTGATAGTGTGCATGCCCTCTTGGGCCAAATCAATAGCCTCACGGATAATTCTACCATTAAGGAAACACTGTTAAGATGTGATGACCTCAAAGAGTAGTGGCTTCATCCCAACTGCATTAATTTTGGAAATAATTTTGTAAAGACTATTGCATAGCGCAATGGGACGGAAGTCCTCAAAGAAGGATGATTGATCCTTTTTTGAGATCACTGCAATGAAGTTAGAGTTCATGCTGGGCAAAAGCTTACATATGGTCTAGACTTCTTCCACCACACGAAGAAAATCATCCCCAATTGTGTCAAAGAATTCCTCATAGAATTTTGTTGTCCATCTATCCAATCTAGGAATTTTGTCCTTTTTAAAAGAAGTAATGATTACATGCAACTCCTCTTTTGAAACCTCTCGGAAAAGACCTTGTGTGTCTTCCTTTGCAATGAGCCTTGGGAACAAAGCAATCATCTTGAGGATCTCTCCCATTTTGATGTGCTCGGGCTCCTTGAATAATTGTTGAAAATGTATGACCACTAAATCCACCAGTTTATTGAAGCCTCGAACAACAATTCCATTGGAGTCTCACAGTGCCCATATAATGGTGTAATTTTGACGATATTTTGCAAATTTTTGGAAATATTTGGTGTTTTGGTCCCACAATTGCAAGCCACGATTTCCTTCTTTTTAATCGTCAATTTTTCTCTTTTTTCTAAAAGGATTTTGTTGTTGCACCCTTCAATATTACAACATTTCTATTGATCTACCAAAGTCTAGTGGCCTTCTTGTTGTTGCTAATATAAAGGAACAAGAGTTTCCTCAATGCCACTGAGATCTCTATAAAGTGCACATCAATGGTTTTGATCCAAAAGAAATACTTTGTATTTCAACATACGGAGTGCAAAGACAAACTGAAAACAATTTGTGGCATTGAAATTTTCCTGATAGTCCACCCAGTGCTCTCGAACTAGATTATTAAATTCCTCTTCCTTTGCCCATGTGTTGATAAAAAATTTGGTCATCTCGATTTTCCTCCTTTTGGAATAAAACAAATTGATATCAGAAGAAATAAATTTTGAACGATTATCAATTCATGGCATAACCCTCGGTCTCAGCTTCATCATGCATTTTATGGATTAAAAATCTGAGTTCGTATGCTCAAGATATCCACACTTTTGTCCAACCGCCCAAGGAGCACCTTTTTCATGTGCAACATAGATAATTTTTCTCTTGGAACTAAGATATTCTTGTAACCATGCTTATCTTCTTCGAACCACGCTTATTTATTGGAACCACACTTATTTTCTTGAAACTTCACTTATCCCGCAATACTCCACATCCTATTCCTTATATCCCCACGACATTCTCCACTCTTGATCCATTCCCCCTTACTTAGTCTATTCCCCATATTCCCTTCCCCCTCACACCTGCATCATCCTCACTCCCGACCTTCCATACCTCCCCTCTCCTCTCATCCATCTCCCATACTCCCTAAACTTAACCTTTTTCCTAAGTTTTATTCCTTCTATCACATTGAAACGCATGACACCCTGTCCACCCTGTTTAACTAAGACACATGAAAACTAATGATATTATGACATGTGGCGACCAATCACATCATGACATGTGGCATCCTATTATACCGTGACACATGGGATATGACACTTGGCACTGACTGGGCGATGCCATGGACGTTGACCGGGTGATGACATGGACATTGAATGGGCAGTGACTGGCCATCCAAATTTTTACTAAGTCATGAATTTTCCTAAGGCTCGACCTCCATAAGCTCCTTTTGTTTCACATGAATGACATGGGAATATTTACCATATAAACACTATATTATCAACTACCACAATGCATGTGGGATTTAAAAGGGAGGATTTTAATCAATGGTAAAAAATGATCCACGAATTAAATGGACAGATGTCGAGCAACGACCTTCAAAAGTTCATAACTCAAGATCTGAGCGTCTTCTTTGGGAAAACCATACGTCATTGGAAAGGTAATTCGACGAGGAAGACAATGGGAGAGGTTTTAAGGGATGAATTTGACCATAATTCTCCCAGAAGTCAAAAGAAAAACCAGCTTTGTTTCCATGGTTTGCTAGTAATTTTGTTTGGAACATCTACTTCCCGAGGCTATAACTTGAGATATAAAACTCCAAATATTGCTCAAGAGGACTCGTTGGAAATCTGGGATGATGAAGATTACTTATAGAGTGGTTTACATAGTTTAGAAATCAACTATCATGCTCAAAAAATTAAAACACAGTCCACTTTTATTTAAGGCAATCAACTTACAAATTTGGAAATAAAAGTTTATTAAATAAACTTTATTAAAGACAAAATGGGTCCCACTTGGAGGCACGAATTTCAAAGACATAAAGTCATTAATGAGACTTAAATAAAACATTAATTAAAGTGACTTACTCCAAAAAGGAAGTGTGTGGAAAATTCTAGAAAGACAAAACCCTAACTACTTCAAGAGCATTGAAATCAGATTTTAAAAAGGCAAGAGAAAGCACCATGAAGGGGTTGGCAGTCAAAAGTTTCTACAATGTTGAAGAGTCTACAAGAAGCAAAGCTTTATCTTTCCAAGATTCTTTGAATTGCCCTGCTAAAACTTTTCTCCCTACATTATCTTCCTTTTTGTTTCTTTCCATCAAATCTTCCATGTATGTATTGAAAAAATGAATATTTGAGTTTGAGCAGTTATTTCTCTGGAAATCTTCAGTCATCTTGAACATTTCAGGTCTAGAGGATCATAATCATTGCTTGTAAAAAGTAGATACAATTCATTTCAGCGCATGTAATTGTCATTGAGACCTTGTTGAAGTTATTTCAGTTATCTTGTTCCAAACATTATTGAACTTGTCATATTGGGATATTGTTATAAATTTCTCTTGCAAAGAACTATTTCGGGGCATTACAATAGTGATTTCTCATACTTGAGTTGAAAGCATGTGATTTCAAATGTATTGCCTATCAAAATATTTTTTGAGTTCCTAAATAAATACTCATCTAAAGTTCTTTGAAGCCATGTCTATTTTCACTTCATCTTGCAAAAGTCATAGCAAATTCCAGGTTCATTTTATTTTACAAGAAAAACAAAATCTATGTTGAAAGGAGAGTCCAAAACCTTGTAGACACAAATCTCTGTGGACACACTTTATCCTTTCTTTCTTTAAATTATATGATGTATATTTGTATAACTGTGTATAAAGGTTGTACATTTGTATTTACAAGCTTTATTGGGAGATGTTTCGGGGTTTTCTCTTTAGAATTCACCCTTTGCATTCATTGGAGAACCATACAAAGAATCTTCCAACATATTAGAGAGGAGTACCACCTCTATAAAAACACAGGGGGATATTTTATCCTCATGAGGTTTTTGTTTAGATCTTGACCAATCTGAACATCAACACCATGCATAGTTGTACTTGAAGGGAGAACTCAACTTTCTCATCGACTTAGTCAGTTCTCAAAGAATAGGGAAGTGATATGAATACTTTACCTTGCCAACCCATGAGTGGTAGTTCCCAATATCTTGTAGGAGCAGATGATGAGCTAAAAAATGATCGAGGCACTTACATATCCCATCTTCTCCAGAGTGATTATTGCTCCATGTTGGGTTGAGTGTATTTGGTTCAATGTCAACCAAACTTGTCGTTTCCATGTTATTTAGAAAAAACGAGGCCAACTTATCTTCGTGTGCATTGACGCCCCAAATTTCATCCATATTTAGAGTAAAATTTAATTCTCCACTATATACCAAATTCCCCTTCTGAAATATATTGAGTGCAAAAAGTCGTTGCCAAAAATCCTCTCAATCCTCGTAAGGAGCATAGATATTGAAGAAAATGATCTCTTGATCCAGTTCCTTGCAATATAACTCAGTTATAAGACCTAGAAAAATTGCATAAAAATTGATGAGAGAAATATTTGATGAGAATCCCATTATAATCCCCCCCGAAGCACCAGTCGAGTCCAAACCTAAGAATTCCCATCTTGGAAATAATTTACGCAATTCAACATTTATGGCATCACATCATCCCATCAATTCTTGTATAAAAACTACATCTGGGCTTTCAGACTCGATTAGCCTCTTTAGGGAGATATTTTTAGCTCTCCCTACAAGGCCACACATATTTACAGATAGTAGATTCATTGGTTTCCATTCTTTGCAACTCGTCCCACTCTAAGGACCCTGCAAATTATCTTATATATTCCCTTTGAGACTTCCATAAATGCTTTTTCCTGAGCATTATTTAGTGCAGATTTGTAACTCGCCTTCGACTGGCCATGGTCTTTGGAGCTATTGAACCCCAGTCCCCTTGAAGGAACCCAAGCCTATTTGGATGACCTAGATTGTAGGAGATAAGGCTCCTGACTTGAGGAGGAAGAAAGAGAGATGAAGGAGAAGCATCATTGTTTACGTGGTTCTTATACAACGTAATGTCACCATCGTGAGCTAGATCAACAACAAAGGGTTATTTGGTCCTTTACTAAAGAGGGAAAGTGTTGGCCAAAAACCCCGAGGAAGACCCTACATTTAACCCTTTCCTCGATACATATTTTTAGTGAAAGTACCCTGAACCAAAAGAGATAAGGGGAATAGTGCTAGTAATAGGCTTACCCGAAACATGGAGTGGCTCCACACTTTTTGACCATATCTCCTCGAGCTTTCTCCATTGAGAGGTAGTGATTTCCAAATATCCCCCAACAAGTCCTTGGGTGATCGAGTCTCTAGAGCAGTCGAACTGTCGTTCTCAATCCCAATGGAAATATCACCTACCAAGACTTCACTCACCAGAACCTTTGCAGTAGGGGCCTCTGCACTTTTAATATCAACTTTAGAATTAATACAAGGCGGGGGGCGTAAGGGGGCCCTATCCCCCCCATGACTTTTTGAGCTTTCCTATCGAGTGTTCTCACCTGAATTACCCGATCCACAATTTTTTTTAACAAACTTAAAATCACAATATGCTAGCACGTGACCTACCAAATGACACCGAGAGCAACGAAAGGGCACATTTAGGTAATCCAAGGGTTGTTTGTTGGTCATTTACCCCAATACCAAGTCCAAAGACTCAAATAGCCTATGTCAAGGGTCAAGTTCCACAAAAATTCGAGCCACCAAACGAATCTTTATATTCTTATAGCTTCCATCCACTACAATAAAGGTTCCCAATGAGTCACCAATATCCTTCAGACCCTTCTCATCTAGAATTCAATAGAGAGATTGGGCAGCTTAATCCACGTTGGGACATTGTTTAAAGCCTCCTCCCGTGAAAAAAACGAGGGATGCCATGGCTTGGCACATAATATACTATGGTTCCAGTGCCAAAGAGTAGATAATATAAATCCCACATCCTCCTTGGATCGAAAAATAGAGCCAATCCATCCTTGCAAAAGTAAATGGAAGGTCAAACTGTAACCCAGGATAGTACTCCAGTTTTTATCCACCTAAGATTCCCACCCATATAATTTACCAACAATCGCACGACCCTCCAACTCCTCCACCCGGCTTACCTGCAAATCCTCGGCCACCACCGAAGAAACACCCCCTCCATGATTTTTAAAGACCTTATGGCGCTTTTTAACCGACTTCTTAGGGGATTCAACATCCTTGTTATTTTTTTTAAGCTCAACAAACCAGTTTTTGAATACAATAGATTTTTTATGCCCAAAACAAGAACAACAAAAAATTCGAAATTTTGATCTATAAAACAGAAATATAACTGAGCAATTTAACCTTGCAATACACAACATAAATTAAAGAAACCATTCACACAGTTTCAACACAATAAAATTACCGTGGAAACCCCAACTCCGGGGAAAACCAGCAAACGAGGGTTTTATTTCAGTTTCAACAAATCTAGAAAATGATTACAATTAGTGCCAAACCTGGCAATAACATTTACAAAGAATTATGCTTGGATCTAGGCGTATCTGAGCCTATGTCTCGGCCTCCTTGCCTCACGGATTTTCTGTCAGCGGTTTATTGTGTGGGTGTAGGAACACATGCCCCCCACGATCTGCCTTCGTCTGGATTGGGTAGGATGCATCCTAACCCTATCTCCCTCTCGGTTGCAACAACAACCTCAACTCGACCCCTCACACCCTTCTCTCGGCATCTACAACAAATACGACCCTCACGGCCTCAACAAATCAGAAGATCGGGCCCTCTCTCACGCCCTGCCTCACGACTTAATTGAAGATGAAGACTGGTGGTCTTCCTATCTCCCTTTCGACCCTTGGACTCTTCCAAGAATGATTTCTCACCTTCGATTTGCAACTGAAACCCTAAGTGTCATTCACCAAATCGATTTTTCCTCAAGGCACCCCTTTGGTTATAAATATCTTGCTAGATGATTCAACGATGGAGATTAAACCCCAACATGTTAAATTAATGGCTATAATCTAATCTAAAACTCACTTTGACTTTTGAATGAGTCCAAAAGAAGCTTCTCACATAGAGTTAACTAACACTGATTAATAATTACCATTTCCTAAGTTTAGACTTAGGAAATATTTAAATGATAATTAATCAGAGTAATTAATCACATTTTCTTAAGTTAGACTTAGGAAAAATTTAAATGATTTGAAGAAACATTAATCTTAGTGTTTCTTGCTTGCGTGACACCTCACCAAAGCAAGAACACCTGTCCGAGTTACAATACTTCAACACTCCCTCTTAGCGATGAAGGTGTTCTCCATTATTCCCATCTTATCCCTGAAGTAAACAAACTTGCCTTTCATCAAGGCCTTGGTGAGAATATCCGCCACCTGCTCATTTGTAGGCGCATACTGTAGTTAGACTGCACCCTTCTACACACAATCTCGAATGAAGTGATACCTGATGTCAATGTGCTTCGACCTATCATGAAACACCATATTATCAGAGAGGTTTATGCAACTCTAATTATCACAATGTATGATGGTCGGCTCTATCTCTTGACTGAACAATGCCACTAGCAGTGTCTGAATCCATATGATCTCACACACTGCCATGCTCGCTTCCATGTATTCTACTTCCACATGACTCAATGCAAATGACTTCTTCTTCCTGTTGAACAAAGAGACAACCCCCGATCCCAACCTAAAACAACACCCTGAAGTGATTTTTCTGTCCACTGCGTTATCTGTCCAGTTTGCATCTATATAGCCCATCAAGTTCACTCCATCTCCTTGAGCATACCTCAAACCATACTCAATTATGCCACATAGGTACCTCAATATATGTTTCATTGCTTTCCAATGTGCTCTCCTTGGTTCAACCATGAACTTATTGAGAGCATTCACAACAAAACAAATGTTTGGCCTAGTGTTCACTAGATACATTAGAGAGACTATCAACTTCCTGTATAAGGTAGGGTCCATTACCTCCTGCTTGAAAACATCTATCTTCTTCCAATTATTAACCATGGGTGTAGACATTAGCCTACAATCCTGCATCCTGAACCTCTTCAAGATATCCACTGTGTATTTCCCTTGTCCCAGGAAAATATCGCCATCTCGCTACCACACCTCCAATCCAAGAAAATAATGCATCAACCCCAAATCCTTCATATTGAAATCCAAAGCAAGATCTCTCTTGCAATTTGCAATAAGCCTCTGCGAACTTGTAAGAAATAGATCGTCCACATATATTATGAGAATGAGCGGCTCTCCCCTATCATGGTATAATATAAATTTGAATCTACCTCACTCTTCACGAAGCCCATGCCTTGAAAGTAACTATCAATGTGCTCATAGCACGCTTTGGGTCCCTGCTTGAGCCCATACAGTGCTCTCTTCAGTCTACATACATGGGATTCCCTCCCATATACCTCAAAACCCTATGGTTGTTTTATATACACTTCCTCCTCAATAAATTCATTGAGGAAAGTTGTCTTGATGTCCATCTGATGAATTTGCCAACCCATCTATGCTGCTAATGAGATCATGAACCCCGATGGAAGTATATCTGGCTACCGGGGAAAATGTTTCATCATAGTCAACTCCCTCTTTCTGAGAGAACCCCTTAGGCATGAACTTGGCTTTGAATTTCTCAATGCTTCCATATGCAACATTCTAGTTCTTATAGATCCAACGAGACCCAACCAATGAATTTCCCTATGGTCTTGGCACCACCTCCCATACATCATTCTTCATGATGGAGGCATGCTCCTCGACCATGGCATCACCCAACCTGCTGCTTCGATGCTTCATGAAAACTAGAAGGCTCCCTATCAATGAGATCACTCATCAACGCCATACACCCTGAATATCACTATGGTGGCCTGCTCTGTCTCACACTCATCCTAGGAGCACCCACGAACCCTTGAGCATATCGTAATGTCTGAGAAAATTATCGGCTCCTCTTCCTCCCTGTAGTAGGAGGTACAATCTCGATGGGTGGAGCTTCCTACTTCTCATCTTTCTCCCTTGCCTGACTATTAGTCTCTATACCTATACTTGTCCATGTGATCTATACCTATGACTCATGTTCCTCCTTTGGAGCTATCAACTCCTGATCCCCTGTTGTTGTTGGCACATCATAAGACTTCCTGAAAGCCTTCTCTTCCTCGAATATTATATATTTTCTTACCACTATCTTCTTTAATGCTGGAACATAAACTCGATAGGCCTTTGAAGTTTCGTTGTAACCAACAAAGATCCCCTTCTCAGTTGTGGAATCAAGCTTTGTCCTCTTATCTTAGGGAACATGACAATAGACTAGGAAACCGAAATTTCTGAAGTGACCAACTTTCGACTTTTTCCTTGTAAATGCTTCTTCATGAGTCAACCTTCACAACACTTTGTGAGGACTCCTATTATGTATGTATACTGCAGTACTACACGCCTATGCCCATAGGAACTTGGGCAGATCCTGGTCATACAACATAGCTCTAGCAACACCAACAATGGCCCTTTTCTTTCGTTCTGCTACCCCATTCTGCTGAGGGGTTGTAGGGAACTGTCAATTCCCTCTTGATCCTTGCATGTGCACAAAAATACTTGAAGGATTTCCTCGTGTACTCACCTCCATTGTCTGATCTGAGAACCTTTATTTTCTTTCACATTGCATTCTCCACAAGAGCCTTAAACTATTGGAAGCGGTTGAAGACCTCATATTTGGTCCTCATGAAGTAGATCCAGGTTTTTCCAGAGAAATCATCAATGAATGTGACAAAATATTCACATCCTGTCAAGGATGCTGAAGACACAGGCCCACATACATTTGAATGCACTAAATCCAATATGCCCTTCGATCTACTATCACTACTTGGAAAATTTGTCTTTGCATACTTTCCCAAGCCACACACTTTACACACATCACTATGCTCGATGCTCAACTATGGAAGGCCAGTCACTATCTCCTTGAACACATTAAGTGCTCCATGGTGTAAGTGAGCCATCCTCCTACGCCACAATTCTCCCATATTCTTGCTACTGCTTATCGATGTCTCGAAGGACTCAAACTGCAACCTATATAACTTGCGTGACTTGATCCCTATCATCTTGGCCTGCTTCAACCCCTTGGGATGAATGTAGACTTTCAGTCCTCTGAATGACACATCATACCCCTTGTCCTGAATCGTCGAAACTGGTATCAGGTTCTTTTTCATCCCTAGTACGAACAACACATCTGTAAAACTCCATGTCTTTCTTGACTCCCTCTAAAATGTGACTGTCGCTCGTCCTACTGGAGTACATTTGGAATTATTCCCCATTTATATATCGAAAGTCATCTCCTCCTCTTTGAAACTGGAGAAGTGTTTTCTAACTCCTGTCATATGATATGATGCACCACAATCAATATACCACACCCTTGTGGCATGTGTGTCTGAACTAGAGAGGCAAGTGATGAGTGAGAAATCCTCATCAAATCTGGAAGAAACTCATCAATTCCCACTGAAGTTGTTGTTTGTGACTTATTCTTGTCCGTCTTCTTGTTAGGACATTGAATGGCATAGTGTCCTAGTTTGTGACAAGCAAAAAATTCAACTTTTCTCATGTCATGTTTATTCTCTCCTTTGGAGGTCTTCCCACTTCCTGATCCTTTCTTGGTTTTAGCTTTGCCCTTTCACTCAAGAACAATATTCTCTTATTCCTCACCCTTATGATGATTGTTGTTGCCACTGAGAGATGCTAACCTCAACTCTTCTTGCATGAAATCATCCCACAATTAATCCCAGTCTGGAGTGTATTCCCTGGAAACAATGCCTCTCACAAAGACATCCCATGACTTGGAGAAGCCATTCAAGGCTATCCTCACAAGTTTAGTGACATCCACAGTCTCTCCAACAACTGCCAATTCATCCTTTACTTGCATGAGTTTGGTGATGTAGGAGGATACACTTTCTCCCTTTCCCATTTTGGTATTTTGGAGTTTCTCCTTCAAAAATCATCTTTCTGTTGAGGTTTGAATTCTGGTACAGTTTAATGATGGCTTCCCACATATTCCTGGTTGTATCCAATCCTGAGAGGTGAGGGATGATATGGTCCTTAACCCCATACAAGATGATATGCCTCACCTTGGCATCATTCTTCTTGTGAGCTTCAACTTGTTTTGCATCATTTGGAACTGCAATAGTCTTGTCTACAAATTCTTTGAGCACATACTCCTCTAATGAAAACAATATACGCTCCTTCCAGATGCCAAAGTTAGATGCACCATCTAACCTATCTTCAAATATGATACTTGAGATTGACATTACTATGAAACCTTGTTGTCACGTCCTCCTAGATTTGAAGAATATTGTTGGTTGAAAATTCTTGTGTAAACCCTTGGCTTCCTTCTTAGAGTCAAAGCTATGATCCTATGTTAAATTTTCTTTAAGCTCAATAAACTAATTTATGAATACAATAATTTTTTATGCCGAGAACAAGAACAACAACAAATTCTAAATTTTGATCTATAAAACAAAAATATAATAGAGCAATTTAACCTTGCAATGCACAACGAAAATTAAAGAAATCATTCACACAAAAAATTACCCTGGAAATCCCAACTCTAGGGAAAACCAACAAATGAGGGTTTTATTTTAGATTCAACAAATGCAAAAAATGATTAGAATCAGTGCCAAGCCTGGAAATAACATTCACAAATAATTCTTCTTGGATCTGAGCCTAAGTCTCAACCTCCCTGCCCCATGGCTTTGTTGTCAGCGGCTAATTATGTGGTTGTATGAGGACACAACCCCCACGATCTGGCTCCGTCTAGGTTGGGTAGGGTGCAGCCTAACCTTCTCTCCCTCTTTCTACAACAACATCCTCAACTCGGCCCCTCACACCCTTCTCTCAACGTCTACAACAAATCCGACCCTCACAACCTCAACAAATAAGAAGTTTAGCCCCTCTCTTATGCCTTGCCTCACGAATTAATTTAGATGAAGTCCGATGGTCTTCCTATATCCCTCTTGGCCCTTAGACTCTTCCAAGAATGCTTGCTCACCTTCGATATGCAGCTAAAACCCTAAGTGTCATTCACCGAATCGATTTTTCCTCAAGCCACCCCCTCTGCTTATAAATATCTAAATAGATTATTCAACGGTGGAGATTAAATCCCCAACATGTCAAATCAATGGCTATGATCTAATCTGAAACTCACTTTGACTTTTGAATGAGTCCAAAGGAAGATTCTCATATAGAGTTAACTAATACCAATTAATAATTACCATTTCCTAAGTTTAGACCTAGGAAATATTTAGATGATAATTAATTAGATTAATTAATCACATTTTCCTAAGTTAGACTTACGAAAAATTTAAATGACTTGGAGAAACATTAATCCTAGTGTTTTTTGCTTGCGTGACACCTCACCAAAGCAAGAACACCTGTCTGAAATACAATATTTCAACACTCCTCACCACCACATAGGACCTCAATATCAAGCTTTGCCCCGATAAACCCTAAACCAAAGACTGCTACAATACCTTGAATAACCAACAATGGATCAAAGGGATATCCTGAATCAAAGGGCACATATGAAATATAATTTCCATACCCTTCGATTGATCATAAGGCACAACAGGGGTCGATCTCCAAGGATCTGTTGTAGGAAGACCAGATCCATGGGAAAAAGCTAGCACATTTATTGTCAATTGTTCGTATTTGTGTGAGATGAATGTAGGCTGATAAGATCAGAGACCCCCTTTCCTACCTATGGAGCATGCAAACCTTCAATGTTAGAATAAATGTCATTGGTGGGATTTGTGACCGGGGATGTAAAAATTGAGTCTTCAGATAGGGCATCTTCAAAGTAATCGACAAGTGGAAAGTACCCATCCATCCCACTTGGCCCCACATGGATACACGTTGCAAAAACTTTTTCTTTTAAAGGAGCCCTGAAAATTCTATGAAACCCTAGTGCGGAACCGTAATCCTAAAAAAAAAACTCCTATGAACCATCTTCTACCCAAATATGGATATGAGTTATAGTTCTTTTCAACTTATAAATATAAAATGTAATTAATATTATTTATTATTTACAATATTCATAAAAATGTGTATTGTTTATTATAAATATTTTAAAATTTTGTATATTTAAATTTTTAATGAGTAACATTAAAATTAATTTACTTTTTTAATTAGTTTCATCTATTTTTATTTAGATATTCGAGTTTGTATATATCATTAGAGTATTGATGCATCAAAAGTGTAATATCATTAATATATCATCTTCAAAACGAGGAAGTGGAATTTTAAATCATCGCAATAGAAAAATTGATTACTAAAATTTCACATAATGAGTACCTAAAAGTTATTAACATAAACACATATTTTATATCAGACTTGACTTGCCAAAATGTGGGTAGCCAAAATCTAAGTGTGCTTACCAACGTTGTGCAGAGGTTCAATGCCTATTCTAATACATCCAAAATGTAGGAAGTTTGCTCTGGATTTTTTGGCTTCAATCCTAATTTCATCAGGGTCTAAGGTAGGGATAATACAATGATCGGATGCATTATGTTGGACTTCAGAGACTGTTTCAATGATTTTAAATTGAGAAGATGCACGTAGTTGAAACACATGCATATCATAATAAATATCTTTAGAAGATAACTTAGGAAGTTGCCACCTAGGGAGATGATTTTCTTCTTTATATACTTTATTGAAACTATTCACATCACACATTCTCATTGAACCAAACAGACGAGAAATAGTTGATATTTCATTTTTAGCATTTTCACTTTCTTCTACTGCTTTCTGTTTCATTTCTTTATAAGACATAGAACGAGAAGTATTAGAACTAGAGGGAGATTCCATGGAACCTAGATTAGCTCTGATACCAATTTTTGCATAGGTGTCCCTCGACGAGGAATGATTCTTACTTTTTGCTTTTCACCTTCTTCTGACATTATGAACTTTTACACGGACCCCTACATGATCCTTTGAGAAGATTCAACACCTTTCCTTCAACAAAATCCCTGAGTGACTTCGTTGTCTTAGTGGAAAAAACAGAAGGATAATAATGCTCCAGAATCCTTAGCCAACCTCGGGTGAACTTCGAATGAACTTTTACTTAGAAGGAAAGATATAAACACGCATTGTGGAAAGATTTCTATTAATTTTAGAAAAGATTTACAGAGCTTTTCAGACTTACAAACTCAAATTCACAGCTTTCAACCATAACACATTTAAGGATACCTCAAACCTTAGTAGAATATAGCTTGACCTCAGGAATTATCTGGAAACCCTTCAGCTTCTGGTGCTACTAGAAAACTCTTCAAATAGATTCGTGAGTTATGCCACTTTAATTCACAGGCTCCTAGTGGAGTAGTTCCTGCGCAGACTATCAAACTCACGACAGAAACACTCAGAGATCAGACAGGAGGGAGCTCAGAAGACAAAGACTAACCAAGACTCCAAGACTTGATACGTCAAATGAGTGATCCCGAGCATTATTTATATACTTTCTCTAAACTTCAGACCGACGAAACGTGCAAGAATCGCCATGAATGGTCGACAAACTCTTTTAATACAAACTGACAATATTTTCTGTAAATGCTTTACTTTCCAATAGATTCTTTAGAATGTGGGTCAAACCGCACCAAACGTCAGAGAAGTGCTCTGAGTTCTAAGGATTTGCATGAAAATAAAATCATACGGAGAAGATATTAGTCATGATCACAAAACATACCCATATTATATTGTTGGGAATAGCCTCCACCAGTTTCCCAAGTTTTTGAATAAAGCTTACGTACTATGATGGTTCGTCCTTGGAATGATTGTGCATATATTCTCTTTTTTACAAGCCATTGGAGATGATGAGTTGCATACATTGACAAGATCATGTCATCGGTAATTTTGTCAGATTCAAAGAGATCACGAATTTCTCTAAGTGGAATATCTTTGGTTGTGCATTCTATCTTTAAGCATGTTGGGTCCACTGCGCTTTTGTTGATGCCAAAGTCTCTCCACCAATCTGATAGCCAAATATGATATAATCCCCTCATACTAGTATATACACTTCCGAATTTCAATAATGTGAAATATGTCTTATTCCTATTCTCTTTCATGAGAAAATTCCACCATGACTTTTTGTATTCACTGTAATTCATGTATGTTCCGAAGAACTTCTGTGTGGGATCTTGATCTGGCCAAAGAGCATAGGAGCGGGGTCTATCAAGTGAAATATATTGATGACATAATTATGTATTATTATTAAACTGTCGCCAAATCAAGTTTATATAACTGAAGGTATAGCATAAAGTTGAAGTAGCATCAGTTGCAACTCTGGTCGATCTGTCATAAAGCATTTCTGGAATGCTTCCAGTATAAAATGGGATTCTTCCAAGTTCTGGAACATAATTTAGTAGGAGATGAATTGGTTGCAAATTCATATCGAGAACTTCCGTTATTCTAAGTTGCCATGTAGGTTTCCACAATTGGGCATATACTTCCCAATCTTCATTTGTATGGGATATTCCTTATTTGTTCACCTTCATTTTTCCATTCAGTAACAATGAACAGACAATGGCTTTCTGCATTTGATCTTGCTTGTTTTGTAACCATGTTTGGTTTTCCTCTCTCACTTGTTCCCTCACTCACTTGCACACGCTCGCTTGAAGGTTTTATCTACTGAGAAAATCAGGGATAGAGTTTTCAGAGCCTTTGATATGTTCAATATCAAAATCAAAATTTGCAAATAGAGATTTCCATCTTGAAAATTTTGCTTCACTTGCTTTAGTGATTTTATTATGTAACACCTTGTTCACTGCAACATCAATTCTGAGCATAATTTTTTTATTCATGAGATATATTTCGAACTTATTGATTGCATTGAGAGATGCCTTTTTTCTTTGTCAATTGTTGCATAGTTATTTTTGTTGTCAAGCCAGGTCCCTAAAGCAAACATTATGATTTCTTCATGTTACTTTGATTTCCATGCCTTAAATTGTTTAAGAACTGCTCCCCATCCTTGGTCACTGGCATCGAACTCAACAATTTTAAAGAGTTCATCACTTGCAACATGTAGTGTTGGAAAGTGCCTAACTTTAGATTTTATCTTTCTCATAGCCTCAATGTGTGCTTCGGTCTAAGGCATAGAATCCTTTTTGAGCCCGTCATTCAGAAATTTTCTATCTTTAGCACAATCTTTATAAAAATGATTGACATAGTTCAATATTCTTAGAAAGTGTCGGAGTTGGGTCTTATCAGTTATTTTGTCTGTAAATATTTCTGCAAATTCCACTGCGTGGGTCTGAAGAGCAATTTGGCCATTTGAAACCATCTCCAAATGATTGAAATGTTGTTCTATGGAATCTGAGAAGACTAATATATCATCTATGTACACAATTAGCCATTCAAAATATGCCTTTAAAGTATCATCCATAACCATTTGGAATTTTGCTGGAGGATTCTTAAGGCTAAAGGGCATAACACTCCATTCATAGTGACCTGCAGGAACACTAAATGCAGTTTTGAATTTGTCTTCCTCCTCTATAACCACTTGCCAAAATCCAGATTTTAAATCAAACTTTGAGAATATCTTTGCATTTTCTATTCTATTGACGAGACTGGATTTGTGGGGTATAGGATAAGTATCATCAACTAGGACTGAATTTAAAGGAGTCTGGTTTACTACCAATCTTGGGACTCCTCGAATCTTCTCAAAATGTTTATTAACATAGAATCCATAGCAATTCCATGGGCTAATGGATTCTCTGATCAATCCTTTTTTCAATAATCCTTGGATTTCTTCAGAACACAATTTCTGATATTTAGCATTCATAGGTATTGATCTACTTCTACTAGGTTTTCCCTCATAGCTATCTTTGTATGGTAATTCAACAAAATGTGTTTTTCTTTCCCAAAATGCAGTTGGGAGTTCTGAGCATACTTGATTTTCAAATATTTTTTGCAGTTGACTAATCCTGTCTTGAATCTTAAGCTCCTTGAGTGGTTGATCAATCCTCTAGTTGCTCTTCATTTGCTAGAGTTCTTGAATCTTTTTCTCTTTCTCTATAAGAGTCTGAGATATTTGAACCATTGTGGACAACTTAGGGACTGATACAAATGGGAGTACATTTTTTCGCCTTGCTATTGTAATAAAATATCCAGATTTTTCATTTGGTAATTTTTCATAACCATGTGGTTCAACATCATCCAAAAATGGAGTACCTAAAAGACAAGGTACTGGAATTTTTGCAAGTGAAAACTTCAGATTCAGGTAGTAAGGTACAAAACATAACTTGACCATTTCAACTTCATATTCCATCTTTAGGGTTTGATTACCTAGCCCAATGGTTGCATTGTTATTTTTTAACTTATAACAAGAAGGAATATAATCTTTATTTGGGATGTTAAAATCTAATCCTGAATCGATCAATGCTTTCAACTTAAAGATTTGACCTTGAATATTCATCTTAATCATCACATGATATTGTTGATGTTGGATGGCCATTATTCTCATAGAATTCAAACCTTCTATATAATTTGTTTCAAATGTACTAATGTTGGCATTTGCATTATGCGGAATTTCTTCTAGGGAAGCCATGAATTGCAGGGCATGGATTTGTTGTTGTAACCCTCTTATTTCTTATCTAACCCGTGAACCAGATTTGGATCCATCCTCAATTTCTAATTCTTTTTCAACATTTTCTAATCTTTGCTTTATTTATGCAACTTCCTTCTTAAGAATATTTATTTTTTTTCCCAAATCATTTATAGTCAAAGGTCTCATTTTATCATTCTGGTTTTGTCTAATAAATGACTTGGTATTCCTTTCAAAAGAAAAATCTATGAACAATGGATTCTTACCTGAGTTTGTGGTTGTTGCTGGCTGTTGATATTTTACCATTGTTTTTAGAAATGAATCTAAAATTGCAACCTTCATTTCTCCTTCTGGCAATGCCTTGATTTGCGCTAGCATCTGAGCATCTCCATTATATTGATTTTGAGCCATGCAAATTTTAGCTTTTGGTTCATCTTCATGTTCTTCTTCTTCGTCATCTTCTATTTCTTCATATATTGAAGACTCTATCTGGAAAATACAAAACTTTGGATCTTTACAGCTGCAATCATTTGCTATAAGTAACATTTCTTCATCAGAGGATTCACTAGAGAAATATTCAAATTTAGAAGTGTCAGTAGATTGTCAACATCCTTCCTGAAGCATATGAACTTATTCCCTCTTAGGAAAAGGATTATGTGGGCATTGATTTGTATCATGGTGACTTGAGCCACATCTGTTGCAGCAAATTGAGATTATTTGCCTAGAAGACTCAATCTTTTTTCTTTCCTTTTGTTGTGAGATATTACCTTTATTTTTCTTGGATTGTTCTCCTTGTGGACATCTATTAACCAAGTGTCATGGTTTTCCACATAACCAACATGTTAGGTTGGCCTTAATTTGTTGTTTGGAAGATTGCAATTTGATGTCTTCTGGGGAGTAATAATGAGACTTTGTGTATTTCTTATAATGACTTATTTTCCTCTTATCTTTTTGGTAAGACATGGGCTTTCCCTTTTCATATTTTTGGAATCTTTGTCTCATGGATTTCTTTAAATGTTTGTGCCTCTGGTAGCTTTCCTTTTCCATAAAGGTCTGGAGTTGGAACCCTAGTCATGTTCCAAAGAACTGGTTCTTTAGTAGGGAGAATATGAGATTGTGTAACCAGAAGATGAGCTGAGGATGATTCTTCTTGTTATGGGGGAAAATGGACTAGAAACCTTTTCTTCAAAACAATTTATTTGGGAATGTAGACTGTAGAGTTTACTGATGAGACCTTTTTTGGAAATAAGTAAGAACTAGGAATTGGTTTGTCAGGAAGCTTTCCATATTTTTCTGATACTTTAATAATAGATTCCCCTATGTTCTTAAAAGATTCACCTAATCCTTTCATTAGTTCTTCATGGTCTCTTTTTCAAGAGTCTTTTTCACTTTCTAAATTGTTTTTGATTTCAGAGACTGGGGAATTGACAAAGTTTATACTGGAAGCAACTTGATTTGCAGATACTTGAAGTTGATCTATTTACTATTTTCTAGCATAGTCATTGGTTACAAAAGTACATGTTTCCATCCCTCTTAGGGAAATATTTTTCCAATTTAACTGTTCAGACACACTTAGAAGTCTTTTCTATGAATTTATTTGTTGATATTGTTCCTTGTGAATCATGAGGGGAGCAGCCTTAGTTTGTTTTTCCTCTTCTCCTAGAATGATTCCTTTAAAAGGGGGAAAAGGGAAATTTGTCTCAGCTATTTGTCCATCTCAGGCTTTCCATTTGTGTTTGGTACTGTCACTTTCTTTGGTAGACATCTTTTGAATTGCTTCATTTTGGGAAAGTCTGTACCATTCATAAAAGGATATCCACAAATCCTTTATTGAGATATATGTTTTCCATTGCTCAGATAATTCTTTCTTTAATTTTGTAGAAGTAGTGGCATTAAATTCTTTGGCTTGGGGATGAGTAAATAGATCCCAATTTAGCATTCTCTTAATCCAGTCTATGTTTACTCTTCTTCTAGGACATCCATTCATAAGGGAAAATAATTTGTGCATCTCTAGGATTGACGGTTTTGTAGTCATGTGGGTAATGGATTTTCAAATCTGCAGGATGGAATTATTGCATCTGTTTGTTCAATATACCCTAATCCATATCTTGGTGTTCTTGGTGGTCTACAGTAGCTAAATATTTCTTTGAGTTTAGGGTCATCTATTTCTAGCTTAGGAATATGGTGCATAATTAAGACATGAATTTCTAGGAGAAATCATTGATGAGAAAGATTTTGAACTTATTGTTTGGATCGAGGGCTGCCTTTATTTCTTTGTCAATTGTTGCATAGTTCTTTTTGTTGTCAATCCAGGTCCCTGAAGCAAACTGTATGATTTCTTCATGTGGCTTTGATCTCCCTACCTTAACTTGTTTAAAAATTGCTCCACATCCTTGGTCATTGGCATTAGACTCAAAAAATTTAAAGAGTTCATCACTTGCAACATGTAGTATTGGCAAGTGCCTAACTTTAGATTTTATCTTTCTCACAGCCTTAGTGTGTGCTCTAGTCCAATGAATAAGATTCTTTTTGAGCCTGTCATTTATAATTTTTCTATATTTAGCACAATCTTTATAAAAATGACTGACATAGTTCAAGATTCCTAGAAAGCACTGGAGTTGGATCTTATCAGTTATTTTGTCTGGAAATTTTTCTACAAATTCACTGCTTGAGTCTGAAGAGAAATTTGGCCATTTGAAATTGTGTGACCGAGAAATTTGATAGAGGTTTTAAAGAGCTCCATTTTCTTTTTAGAAAGAACTAGACCAGACTGTTTGATGACCTTTAAAAACATCTCCAAATGATTGAAAAGTTGTTCCATGGAACCTGAGAAGACTAATACATCATCTATGTAGACAATTAGCTAGTCAAAATATGCTTTTAAGTATCATCCATAACTCTTTGAATTTTTTCTAGAGCATTCTTAAGGTCGAAGGGCATAAAATTCCATTCATAGTGACCTACAAGAACACTACATGCACTTTTGAATTTGTCTTCCTCCTTTATAGCCACTTGCCAAAATCCAAATTTTAAATCAAACTTTGAGAATATATTTGCATTTGCTATTCTATTGACCAGACTGGATTTGTGGGGTATAGGATAAGTATCATCATCTAGGATTGAATTTAAAGGAGTATAGTTTACTACCAATCTTGGGGACTCCTCAAATCTGCTCAGAATGTTTATTAACATAGAATCCATAGCAATTCCATGGGCTAATGGATTCTCTGATCAATCCTTTTCTCAATAATCCTTGGATTTTTTCAGAACACAATTTCTGATATTTAGCATTCATAGGTATTGCTCTGCTTCTACAAGGTTTTCCCTCAGAGCTATCTTTGTATGGTAATTCAACAAAACGTCTTTTTCTTTCCCAAAATGCAGTTGGGAAAAAAAGTGGCCAAAACATTAACTAGTTATCCTACTCTTTATGTATTCTCAGTCCCATTTATCACCTTCGTTTATTGTTTAAAAGTAACATAATCCTCCTTTGACTAGTTATCTTACTCTTACATATTCTATTATCTTACTCTTAAGTATTCTATTCTTGTTTATCACCTTCGTTTATTGTTCAAAATGTAACATGATCTTTTTCAAAAGGGTTTATGTTTGGTCATAAAATATGGAAATTATCAAACTTAATATTCACTATAAAAATGATCAAACTTAACATTTACTACAAAAATGTTGGTAAAAATTAATTTGAAATTCCAAAATATTTATTTGTAAATTGTCATAAATATTTTATTGGAACAATTCATCAGAGTAGATCTTGTGTTAAGTTGAAATCTTTTATCAATACAAGTTTATTTCTTTAGATCTCAGATTTATTATCATTAGCTTATTACTTATATTATGAAAATAACCGAAATACGAAAATGAAAGAACAAGAAAATGAAAGAACAAGAAAATGAACACAAGATATATTCTAGAAAACCTAAAACAAGAGAAAACCAAGCTCAAAAGTGAGGCATATGCTCTGCTCTCTTTTCTTCAGTTATGCAAATGCAAATACAAAGAAAGAGACACTCACTATGCAGTTCTTTGACATTGTGACTTGAATGGTTGCTACAAAATCTTATTCCTTCTCTGTTATTCTCTTTAATCCCACTCCTATATCCTCTGCTCAACTATGGAACAAGTACAATGCTAAATAATGGAACCCTTTCTCCTCCTAGCAACCTAGTATTTAACATATGTTGATAGTCGTCTAGGGTTAGGGTTTTTGCTTGTTTCTACCCCCAATTAATATTGAGTTTTGGACCTTATAGAATCTTCTTGAAAGTCCATACATGGATTTCCCCACATGTGTGAGTAATGGGGGTTGATGTGACGTCCACTCAATACCATGGTGGTCAACAAGATAAGTCAACTTGTGGGAGGCATAAATTTCACATATGAGCTTCGATTGAGGTGATTTTAGCACCATTGGAAATATCTTAGTGTGTAGAAGAGTGTTAAGGGGCTGGGAGGTATGCTTGCAAAGTTTTGACCCAAAAAAATATCGTATGATGCCTCAAAATGACTTTGGAAGGTTTTGGACCCGAAATCTCCAAACTGGGACTTACCACTAAAATGGGCCTTGCAAACCAATTCCTCCAAAATTTTCACCCCAAAAGCACCAAAATAGATAACAAATTATATAATGCTCCATTCTGAATCAAGTACTAAGATACTTGATAGATAACAAGGTAATATGAAAGATTATCTCTCATTTTCATATACTTTGGATCATATACTTCGGAAATCCAAAGATTTTGTGAACATTCCATAATCCTGTAGGATGATTAGTACATTCATAGCAATTACATAGCTTCAAACAATTTTCAAGTTTTACATGTTATTTTACAATATCTAGTACATTAGTAGCAATTCCAAAACTTTGAAGAATTTTCAAATTTACATCCTTTACAATATATGATACATTCATATAGATTCATAGCAATTCCATAGCTTCAAACCATTTTTAAATTTACCTAATGGCCTAATGGAGAGAACTGTAATGTAAAAAATAAGGATCCCAACTACTATGCCAATACCTACTACTGTGAAGAATGTTGATGATTGCAACATCGTGAGACATCCTCCAGGATACGTTCTCCTTTGTGACTGAGTTGAGTCGACCTGTGAGAGAGCCCAGTGTTGGGAATACCCGTGTGATGGGGCATCGTTCTCCTCTGTGTGAGAGTTGAGTCGTCCCCCAGTGGTTGGGGCATCGTTCTCCTCTAGAGATTTGAGTCGTCCCCCAATGGTTGGGTGTGTCCATGTGATGGGTGTATCGTTCTCCTTTGTGTGAGAGTTGAGATGACGTGGTAGTCTAGATGATTCTCTTGTGGACTCAGTTGAGATAGATATTTGTTGAGTATGACGCCCCTATGGCCAAGCACAGGTGGGCATGTCCCTAGTGGTTGAGCACTAGTGGACGTGTGGATCCCTTGCTATATTGTCTAAGTGTAATATTTGCTTGTAACCCTAATTGTGATGTAAAGGGTACAAGTCAGCCCCACCATAAGTGAAAGATAATTAATGATTATTGTTATAATTAATTATATTATTAAGTTAATGAGGTCGGCCATGTTCTGCCAATAGACGCCACTTTTCCTATGTCCAATCTAGTATAAATAAAAGTGATTTACCCATTGAGGAAACACACTTGTCACATGTCATTTGGAAATTTCAGCAAGTACATTTTAGGGCTGAAGTGCGCACCTCTCTTGGGTGCAAGTTTCAAGGTGGTAAAACACTCTCTTGTGTGCATTAGGGTTTTATGGTTGGAGGATCTTCTCTTGAGAATATAACAAAGCATTGTTGGGTTTTCTTCCCTTGAGTAGAAGGGTTTCCCAGGATATTTATTGTGTTCTTGTGCATGGTATTTCTTCTTGTGATATTGGTTATTGCAGCACTTGTGTATGGTGTAGTTGCATGTGTTTATGGTTCAAGTAAATGCTAAAATGAAATAAACCTCATGCTTGAGCCTAGTATAGTGAAAATTCAACATGGTATTAGAGCACAGGTCTTGAAGAAGCCATTGCACAAGCCTACAAAGCCAACCGTCCTCCTTTTCTGAAATCCGTACAACCCTCCTAGGGTTTCTAGAAAATTGTATGACCCTCTCCTTTTTTAGTGTTTCAACACTTTTTACTTGAACGTTGGGGCTAAAAATTGCGTAGGAGTGTACGACCTCCTTCAACACCCCTCCAACAACTCTCAGATTGCATTTTCGAGAATTTTGGATTTTTGGCCCTAGGGTTTCTAGGGTTTTGCAATTTTCTACAAAAATTTCAGTTTTAGGGTTTTTGCATCTCATTGAAGAAACTTTTCATCTTACCAGTGTTTTTCTAAACCTCAAGGCTTATTGTTGGCAGTCATAAGCCCAAAAAAACCTAATATTGCTAGCCTAGCCTAGCCGCTAGGTTTTCTAGCCCAGTTGCTAAGGGTTTGTGGAAGAATTTGCAAACCATGAAGGAAAAAACCTTGGTGGAAGATATGATTGATGGATTAAACAAATTCAGTTCTTGGAAGTCAAGAATTTAGATCTCCCTTAAAGAGGATGACCTATTGAGTGTGATACAAAAGGCCTTACCACAGAAAACTACCGATGAAGAGAAGGAAGAAAGGAAGGAAGATGGCGTCAAGGCAAGAAAGATAATCATCTACTCAGTGAGAGATCATCTCCTACCTCGTATTTCCAACATGAAGACATCTTATGAAATGTATGAAGCATTGGAGAATATGTTTGAGAGTAACAACACCTTCAAAGCTCTTACATTGAAGGGCTAACTTCAAAATATCAAGATGACAAAATATGACACCGTTTCCACCTTCTTCATGAAGATTTCAGAGATCAGAGATCAACTAGGTGCCATTGGAGAAATCATATCAGATAGATAACTTGTCTTAACCACTCTCAATGCTCTTCCAAGACATTAGGAACCATTTCTTCAAAGTATCAGTGGTAGAGAACAACTACCTACTTTGATCATCTATGGACAAAATGCACTCAGGAAGGAATCAAACTTATAGCTAGAGGAGTGGAAGACTCCCCTCATGATGACAATCATGCTCTTGCCTTTCATACAAAGAAAGGAATAAATAGAAGAAACTTCAACCAAGCATTCAAAGACGAGAAGACTTCATCAACTTCAGGGTATGATCCTAGAAAAGACAAATCAAAGATCCAGTGTTTTAGATGTGACAAGTATGGACACTATGCGAGAAATTGTCCTACCAGGAAGAGAGGAAGAAAACATGCCTCCATTGATGACATTGATCTAGAACCACCTCAGAAAGATGAAGACATGAGAGATGAGGTTTTCTTCCTGTGACCTTTCTCAGAAGGACCAAAATCAAGATTGAGCATGACTGTAGACTAAGGTAAGTCTTGTACTACATTCCTTACTTGATTTCATTATTACCCTGTAGGTGCTTACATTTTGATGATGAAGACTATTATCCTTGGTGTGGGAGCCCTCATGACTTGGACCATTATCCATGGTATGAGAGTCCAAATTTTCTTGGTTGATTATCATCCTAGTACAGGAGGCCAAAAAAGTACTGTAGAGTCAACAGAGAACCTGAGAAGACATGAGATGTCTCCAGGTTAGCAACACAAAAAAAGGAAAATATCTATACTTCAGACTTCAGAGGGAGTCAAACTATTTGAGAAGAAGGAAGAGACAATACCTTTTCCCCTTTAGCAGTTCAGAGGGAGTCAAACTATTTGAGAAGAATGAATTGATAATACCTTCTCGCCTTTAGCAATTTAGAGGGAGACAACCATTGTTCCACTCGATCCAGTTGATGTTCCCAAAGACATTGCAGTAGGCCATAAAAGGCCTTCCCCAACCCAACAAACTCTAGGAGGCAGAGGGACATACAACTCCTCAAGGCACATTCTGAGAGAGAAAGAGACCAAAGATATTTTTGAGCTATGTTTCAACCATGAGCCACATCATTGATACCGAGCCTTCTTGTCATGGAGAAGCAACAGGTCAGCAGGTATGGCAAGATTCCATGACAAAAGAGTATCATTCCATCATGAAGAATGATGTGTGGGATATTGTTCCGAGACCAGAAGGGAAACCTGTAGTGAATTCCAAGTGGATCTATAAGATCAAGCATGAAGCTGATGGAAGTGTCGAGAAGTACAAAACAATATTTGTAGCTAGAGGATTCTCACAGGTTGAGGGAATTGATTATGAGGAGACATTTGCTCCTGTGGCACGATACACTTCCATCCATACTATCATTTCACTAACTGCATCTATGGGTTTGAAACTACATCAGATGGATGTAAAGACAACCTTTCTCAATGGTAATATTGAGGAAGAAGTTTACATTGAGTAGCCAGAGGGATTCATGAGACATGACGAGAAATATTATGTGTGCAGGTTGAAGAAAGCCCTGTATGGACTAAAGCAGACACCTCGTGCTTGGTACGAGAAGATGGATGGATTCCTGATGAGTTTGGGCTTCAACAAGAGTATTGTTGATCCAAACCTATATTATCACATTGTTGGTGACGAGTGCTTGTTCTTGGTCCTATATGTGGATGATTTATTCCTTACCGGTTTAGAAAGACTTATTGATGAATGTAAGCGTGCATTGACTTTTGAATTCGAGATGAAGGATCTGGGTATGATGCAGTACTTCTTGGGACTAGAAGTATGGAAGAGGATTGATGAGATTTTCCTGAGTCGAGGAAAATATACAATGGAGATATTGAATAAGTTCGGTATGACAGATTACAAATCCATGCCTACACCGATGGTGATGAATCTGAAGAAAATGAACAAGGGTTCTACTGATTCAGGCGAGATTTATCCACATTTGTACCGACAACTGATTGGATCATTGATGTATCTGGTTAACACCAGACCTGATATATGCTATGCAATGAATGTACTTAATCAATTCATGAGTCAACTGAGATAGATTCACTGGATAGAAGCGAAACGTGTATTGAGATATCTACGAGGCACAATTGGATATGGCCCGAGATATGCCTCTAGTGTAGACATGAGATTGCAGGGATATGTCGATGCAGATTGGGAAAGGAGCGGAGTGGACCGAAAGAGCACATATGGTGGTTTTACATTGGGGTCTTCCATGGTTTCCTGGTGCAGCATGAAACAAATCTCCGTGGATTTGGGTACCATAGAAGTAGAGTATATAGCGTTGAGTGTGGCAGTCTGTGAAGCAGTGTGGCTTTGCAAGCTCCTTACAGATTTATTTGATCATGAGATGGATTCTACCATTATTCATTGTGATAACCAGAGATGTGTGAAGCTCTCTGAGAATCCCGTGTTTCAAGATAAATCGAAACACATTGAGATAAAATACCATTATATCAAAGACATGGTGCAGAGGAAAGTAGTACACGTGCAGTACCTTCCTACACATGAGCAAGTTGCAGATATCTTTGTTGGATTACTGAGAGGGGGGGTGAATCAATAATAGAGCAATTTAATCCTTTTTAACCATATAATTCAAGTGTTATATCAATGAAGCATTATCATCCAATAACTGCAGAGTAAATAAGCAATGAACAAATGAACAATCATACACATACACAGTACACCAGTGTTTTACATGGAAACCCAAATCGGGAGAAAACCACATAATGTTTTTTCTTATATGTCTTAAAGAATTACATTCATTGGAAGCACCAACTTCCTTTGTTTTCTAGCTGCAACTGGAAGGAGGCTTCAACCCCCTAGTTTCTCAGGCTACAACCTGACGGAAGCTCCAACTCCCCTATTCTCTGGCTACAACTAGAAGGAGGCTACAACTCCCTATTTTCTTCGGCTATAACCGGAAGGTGGCTACAACCACCCGTCCTTGCCTCGTCCTGCCACCCTGAAGTAGAAGTAGAATGATGGAACCACTGTCACACTATCACTGTGAGATATACCGTTGTAAACCTGTACCAATAAATATGAACCATGCATCAACCTGTACCTCAAACTGTAATCAACCTGTACCATAAACAAGTGCATCAACCATGCACCAACCTGTACCAAACAACCTGTAATCAACCTGTATCATGTATGTGCCAATCATGTGTCAACTACTCATCAACTATGACTCATCAATATGTACCAACATCATCAACTATACACCTCATGTATGTGCCAACTCATCAAATGCTTGTTTCAACCATGTACTCAACATGTACCTCAACCAAAATCCCTCGTCAATTTTATCATACAAATCTTATTTGTAGCTCTTTAATAGACCTGGTGTCTATGATCACATTCCTACAAACCTTTCTTAACTTTAACAACAAGAGACTAACATTTTCATCAAACTTTTCTTTAGTCTCACAAGACTAGTTTTCGATTAGTCAACAACTTTGAATTGAAATAATCATAACTTTGTACCTGTAATGAATAAAGATATGAAAATTATACACAATATTCTTCAGTGTGTTTTCTGCAATTCTTCCAGGTTTCACTACTTGGAACCTCTCATAAAAGGAGTTATAGAAAAAATGACACACCTTACTGAATTCTAGCTTATTCTAGAGAGCGGCCTTGTAGGGCGTGCCCCACATGGAATATTTGTTGAATTGATATGAAACTATTACAAAACATACTATATATTGTACCCTAACTAACACATTTTGTCTCACTGAATTTGGATATGTTATGAAGAAATTACGACATTTTTACCCGAAACACTTGTTTTTGACTAGTTTCAGGACTAGCCACAAACCTTATTTTCCACGGAGTGTAACTCCCAAAATACAATGACACACAAGATGATTTTTTTACCAAAGACACTTGGATATGTTTTCTCATTGGCATAGCAATTTCACGGTCTGAATCATTATACAAAAAAGTTATAGCGAAAATGGTGAGATGACCTATAAATAACATACCTTAGAAAACACCATCAAAAGAATTTATTCTTCCTTGCATTTCGGCCTTCTTTTCTTCACCTTCACTCAGAATTCCGGTTTAGATATCCTTGGTTACCTCAGACACATATAGATATTCAATATGCTCAAGTGTGATTCAAATGAGAGAGCCTTTCCTTTTATTTATACTCTCCAAGTATCTTCCTTAAAAACATCTTTTAGGTCACTTGGTCCACTTTCCTTATTTTAGGGTTGGGCCCATTTCTAATTTCTCCATTAAATTTATTATTGAAATAATTTATTTTGTATTCATTTTGAATTATAATACACTCATCACTTCACTTTATTATTTACCTTTTAAAATCTCTTAAACCACTTTGACTACTTTGACCTTTTGGAGCTTCTAGATGACATGTGAGGGTCCTCCAACTTCGTAAGGCCATAAATTTCAAACCGTGAGGAGTTATGTGATGTTCCACATACCACCAGAAATAGCATGACATGTACTATCCATATAGAATAGTATTATCTAAAAATATATCATAACTCATACCGTTACCCATCAAACAAACTTGGGTCCATTACCCAAACCTGGGGTCTCCAACTTCTCATGGCCATAACTCTCTAACCGTGAGGAGTTATGTGACGTTCCACATACCACCGGAAATGGCATGAAAAACACTATTCATCTAGGATAGTTCCCTGACAAATTCACTATTCTTCATCTCATTATTCCACAATTAATCATGGGTTCTCTTACTCCGCAAAGCGTCTTCCCATGAGGGCTTTCACCATAAGGGGACCACTTTGGAGTTCATCCATATTTACTTCTTATCAACCATGACATAACAATAATGAGTCATATTTACATAAAAAAATATTGGTTCCATTACCCAAACCTTTGTGCTACGGGGCTTTCTTCAAGGGTTGACATCAATAACAACCAACCTTAGTTAACAATCTTCCCCTTTGACATTGATGGAAACACTCTGATGCAATATTGAAATCGTATCACTCGTGCTCCCCCTGGAACCATGTCTCTGTCCTCTGCATTTGATAAATATTCTCCCCCTGGAACCATGCCTCTGTCCTTTGCATCTGATAAATCTCTCCCCCTTTGTCATCAATGGCAAATGTATCTTTCCATCTGGGGCTGCTCTCCCTGACTGAATTGTCCTCTTATGGTGCTTCCTCGTGTACATCTAAGACATATAAGATAAACATTCAAAAATAATTCATTTTGGAGTAGAAATAACTCCAAGTCTTTGGCGAAGATATTCAAAGGATTCCTGTGGAAGTGGTTTTGTAAAGATGTCTGCCACTTGTTCTTTTGTGCCCACATACTCAACTCTGATGTTCTTTTCTACAATCCGGTCCCGTAGAAAGTGATACTTGATTGGAATGTGCTTCGTCTTGGAGTGCATCACCAGGTTTTTTGAGATATTGATGGCGCTTGTATTATCACAATATATTGGAATGGGCTCATCATACTCAACCTGTATATCTGTCAAAGTTTGTTTTATCCAAAGAACCTGTGTGCAACATGTTGCTGCTGCAATATACTCTGCCTCAATTGTAGATAGAGATATTGATGATTGTTTCTTGCTTTGCCATGATACCAAACACTCACCTAAGTAAAACGTTGCTCCACTGGTGCTTCGTCGGTCATCAATACAACCTGCCCAATATGCATCTGTGTAGGCAATAAGTGATAGATCTTTTCCTTTTGGATACCATAATCCAAACTCTTATGTTTCTTTGAGATATCTGAATATCCTCTTTACTGCTAATACATGTGATTCCTTTGGTGCTTCTTGAAATCGTGCCACCTGTCCAACTGCCTGCATTACATCTGATCTGGATGTTGTCACATATAGTAGGATGCCAATCATTGACCTGTATTGTCTCTGATATGTAGACTTTGAATCATTATCTTTTCTCAACTTACAACTGGTTTGCATGGGAGTGATAACTAGTTTGCAATATTTCATTCCGAACCTCTTTATCATTTCTCTGATATACTTGGTTTGAGAAATAAAAATTCTTTGGTTGCTTTGATGTATCTGAAGTCCCAGAAAGAAGGATAGTTCTCCAAGTAACAACATTTCAAATTCATTTTGCATGTCTTTTGCAAATTTCTGGCTTAACCTGTCATCATCACTACAAAAAATAATATCATCAACATAAACTTCAATTAATAAAATATTACCTTGATGTAGAGGTTGTTGTCTGCACTTCCGTTTCTGAACCCTACCTGTTGGAGATACTTATCCAATCTGGAGTACCATGTTCTAGGAGCTTGTTTTAGACCATACAAGGCCTTGTTTAATTTACACACATAGTCTGTGTTCTCTGACAACTGAAATCCTTCTGGTTGTTCAATGTAGACTTCTTCTTCAATTTCCCCATTCAGAAAATACGATTTTACGTCCATCTGATATACTTAAACATTTTTGGAGCATGCATAAGCTAAAAACAAACGGATTACTTCCATTCTGACAACTGGGGAAAATGTCTCTTCAAAGTCGATTCCTTCAATCTGAGCATATCCTTTACATACCAATCTAGCTTTGTTCCTTGTAACCTATCCATCTTCATTCAATTTATTCTTGAAAACCCATTTTGTGCCGATCACATTCTTATTTTTTTGTCTTGGAACCAATTCTCAAGTGTTATTTTTCTCTATTTGATCCAATTCTTCATCCATGGACTTATTCCGAAATTCGTCATTGCTGGCTTCTTCAAAATAGTTTGGTTCAATTGTAGATAAGAGTGCTAGGTGTGTTTGTTCTGGTGAACAATATTTTTCTTCTAGTCTCAACTCCTGCATCTTTGTTTCCAATAATCTGATCTGAAGGATGATTCTTCTGTACTCGTTTGCTAGGTGTCTTTGGAGATACTTGTTGAACTTGCTCTTCCTCTTCTGTCGGATTATCTTCATCTTCATCTTCCTCTTTTACTTCTTCTTCTAAGGGTTGTTTCATTGATTCATTTTCTTCCTTTGATTCTGGTCTACCTGTTTCATCAATTGTTACGTTGATGCTTTCCACAACTTGTTCAATCTTAGATTATAACAGTTGTATGCTTTCCTTGTACTTGAGTAACCAACAAGTACTCATTTGTCCACATGAGAGTCAAACTTTCTCATTCTGCCATCTTCTCTTTTGATGTAGCATTTGCTTCCAAAAAGTCTGAAGTGCTTCACATTTGTTGGTCTTCCTTTTCATAGCTCGTAGGGAGTTTTGTCAGTGTTGTTTCTGAGCATTACTCTGTTTTGAATGCGAACTGATGTATGCACTACCTGTGTCCAAAAAATATTTGTCAATTTGTAATCCATTAGCATTGTTTGAGCCATTTCCTGTGTAATTATCATCCATTACGATAATGTTCCTTTGTCTTTGAACCACTCTTTGAACCAATCTATGAATCTATGTTCTCGTCCACTGTCATATATCTATCCAAACCTGCTAAGTGTTCTTACGAATCCATCCCTGTCCATATTGTCCAAGACTCTACTTGCGCAACTGTCCATAATGTTAACCAATTTATCATTATACTATCAAACTATACTTCTGCTAACTGATTGCTCTGAATTCGTCTTCTCAAACTCTGCAAGCTGCTCGAAGGATGGTTCTTTGGTCTGTCATAGCTATCGCATAGACTCCCCCTGTCTAATATTCATATTACTTGGGAGTCTCTAAGCTGGATGGCTCAGAACAATTCCTGCTCTGATGTGTATTCATCATCATCTTCATTGGTAGATTCATCATCATCTTCATGGGTACATTCATTATCTCTCTGAGCTCTGACTTCTTTATTTCTATCTGTAGATTCATCTTTCACTACAATGCCTAGAAGTACAATTTCTTGAACCTGTTCCTTATTTACTTGCCCTTCCTTTCTTTCAGTTATTTTCCAAACCTTTCTGTATCTGACATCTTTTTTTTTCTCTGTAGAATTTTCTTCATCTCGTTTTATTGCCAATCTTGCGATCTTTGGTATCTGGTCTTTGTTCACCTGTTCTTCTTGTCTTCTTATCCATACTTTCTTATATTTGATATCAGTATTCTCTTTCATGGAATTATCGATCATGCTTCTACAATCACTGACTATGTGTCCATAGTTATGACATTTGTAACATTCAATGTTACGTGCGGCCACATAGGCACTTCTTGCTTGAACATTTCTTTTATAATCCCTGCAATCTGCAATCTTATGTCCAAAGTTAGTACAATAAAAATAATGACCATAAAATAAATTTGCATACCTGGGAATAAATGATCTTCTTTGTGGCATAGTCCTTCTGAATTTTTGTCTTGACTGATCATGATCATGATTGAAGCTTCTTTGTGGCTTGAACATGGATGGTCCCCTTGAAGATGTATCTTTAATAGTTTTCTTAGATTTTGGTTGACCATGATTCATTCCTTTGAGTACTTCTGCATAACTCTTTTTATTTTCTTCATTCTTCTTTTCTAGCAACCTAGAGTGCTTCTCTTCATTCTCTATAACTGATGTGGATGTTTCTGTCTCTTCAACGTTCGTGTTGAGCTTGACGATTTGACTTCTCAATGTGACAACTTCTTCTTCAAACTTCTCAACCTCTTTTTCTTTCTCCATTATCTGAAACTTCATGACTTCTTTTCGCTTCTTCAAGCTGAATTTTTAATGTGATTATTTCTTCTTCAAGTCCTTTCTTTTCTTGACCAAATTCTGCCTCAAGCTGGTTTAGATCGTTAGTTCTTTCCTTAAGATGATTTGTCAATATCTTCTCTCTCATTTCTGCTTCTTCCTTCTGTGCTGCTATGTTGGTTTCCAAACACTGCTTCTGATATTTAAGATTTTCTTCGATCTTTCTGGCTTCTTCTAGCTGAGTTCTTAAGTCTGCGATGACCTGTTTGGCTTCTTAAAAAATGTGAACACTTTCCTTTTGTTTTGTCAATTCTTTCTTGAGTGAATTGTTTTCTTTTCTTAGTTCATCTAAAGCACTAATCAATTATTCTTCATAATTGTCTTCCTTTTCAATTATTTTTCATGTCTCATTTCCTTCATGGCATTCTATTTCAAGATGTCCACGTTTTTCACAATTAACACAAAACAACATACCTCTGGTGATTATGTACTCTTCATCTTCTGAATCTTCTTGACATGGTGAATATAATTCTTTTTTATTTGTATCTGCATCTTCTTTGACATTTTCTGAATCTGTGATGGGTGAAGAATATATGTCATGTAACTTATTCCAAAGTTCTTTTGTTGATGAACATTTACCAACCTTTTCTCTTACTGGATTAGGTAATATTTCCCAGATGAAATCCATTGCTAATTTGTTATTCTTCCTTAGTTCCTTCTTGGCTGCAGTCTTTGCCCTTTTTGAACTGTCATATCCTGTAACAACTAATAGCCAAATATAATGTCCCCGTGCCTGTAAAAATACTTCCGTCCTTATGCTCCACATCTCATACTTAAAACCATTATGACCATTAAACATTGGTACTCCATTCTCAGAATAATCCATGATCTCCTTCCAGTGGTTAAACTATTTCCTTAAGGAACCGACTCTGATACCAATTGTTGGATTACTGAAAGGGGGGGTCAATCGGTAATAGAGCAATTTAATCATTTTTAACCATATAATCCAAGTGTTATATCAATGAAACATTATCATACAATAACTGCAGATTAAATAAGCAATGAACAAATGAACAAATGAACAATCATACACATACACAATACACCAGTGTTTTACGTGGAAACCCAAATTAGGAGAAAACCACATAATGTTTTTTCTTATATGTCTTGAAGAATTACATTCATTGGAAGCACCAACTTCCTTTGTTTTCCAGCTGCAATTGGAAGGAGGCTCCAACCCCCTAGTTTCTCAGGCTACATCCTGAGGGAAGCTCCAACTCCCCTATTCTCTGGCTACAACCCCCTATTTTCTCTGGCTACAACCGAAAGGTGGCTACAACCACCTGCTCTTGCCCCGTCTTGCCACCCTGAAGTAGAAGTAGAATGATGGAACCACTGTCACACTATCACTGTGAGATATACCGTTGTAAACTTGTACCAATAAATATGAACCATGCATCAACCATGCATCAACCTGTACATCAACGTGTAATCAACCTGTACCATAAACAAGTGCATCAACCATGCACCAACCTGTACCAAACAACCTGTAATCAACCTGTACCATGTATGTGCCAATCATGTGTCAACTACTCATCAGATATAACTCATCAATATGTACCAACATCATCAACTATACACCTCATGTATGTGCCAACTCATCAACTGCTTGTCTCAACCATGTACTCAACATGTACCTCAACCAAAACCCTCATCAATTTTATCATACAAATTTTATTTGTAGCTCTTTAATAGACCTGGTGTCTATGATCACATTCCTGCAAACCTTCCTTAACTTTAACAACAAGAGACTAGCATTTTCATCAAACTTTTCTTTAGTCTCACAAGACTAGTTTTGGATTAGTCAATAACCCTGACTTGAAATAATCATAACGTTGTACCTGTAATGAATAAAGATTTGAAACTGATACACAATGTTCTTCAGTGTGTTTTCTGCAATTCCTCCAGGTTTCACTACTTAGAAACTCTCATAAAAGGATTTATAGCAAAAATGACATACCTTGCTGAATTCTGGCTTATTCTAGAGAGCGACCTTGTAGAGCATGTCCCGCACGAAATATTTTCTGAATTGATCGGAACCTGTTACAAAACATACTATAGATTGTACCCTAACCAACACATTTTGTCGCACTGAATTTGGATTTGTTATGAATAAGTTACGATGTTTTTATCCGAAACACATGTTTTTGACTAGTTTCAGGACTAGCCACAAACCCTATTTTCCACGGAGTGTAACTCCAAAAATAAAACGACACACAAGTTGAATTTTTTTCCAAAGATACTTGGATATGTTTTCTCAATGGCATAGCAATTTCATGGTCTGAATCATTATAGAAAAAAATTTATAGCAAAAATGGTGAGATGACCTGTAAATAACATACCTTAGAAAACACCATCAAAAGAATTTATCCTTCCTTGCATTTCGGCCTTCTTTTCTTCACCTTCACTCAGAATTCCGATTTAGATATCCTTGGTTACCTTAGACACATATAGATATTCAATATGCTCAAGTGTGATTCAAATGAGAGAGCCTTGCCTCTTATTTATAC
>ML796274.1:229426-247845 GCA_009831015.1 Picea engelmannii | reverse complement strand
CCTAGCATAGTGAAAATTCAACAAAGAATTCGTCCAAAATCCCAATGCCAATCTTTAAGATTTTCGAAGAGCATCAACTTCCTCGGAAAGTGGATAACCTGAGGGCCTTGGATCACGGCTTACATACTTTTCCATATACTTTTGAATATCAAACTCAGAAAACAAAAAATTATTTCCTTGCTTTCTGAAGTTAGACCATGCTTTATCCCAGTCAGTAGATAAACTCACCTGTTAAAAAAAAGTCCATATAAACCTGTTAATTTGAACTGTATTCCCTCCAGACTCGTTCCTGGAGGTACTGTACCAAATGATACCATGCACATATGCATATGGAAGAAAAAAACACATATCATCTCTCTCCAAAATTTTACTTAATAAAAGAGAAAATTAAATAAGTAGGAAAATGACACATTCCTTCAAGTAGAATTGCTAGCATGAAACCAGACAAGGATCCATTGACACCACTGGAAGCTTGAGTGAAGAAATCAGAAATAATATGGAAACTACACCAGTATCCAAGAAAATCTTGCAAATCCAATCCTAGATGGTATATTGTACGAACATGGTATATTGTACGAGCTTTGTTGGACTGCTAAAGAGCAAAAGCCTTGGCCAAGAAGAATACGGTGTTAAGGACGAGGACAAACTTTTACTTGCTTCATTAAGGAGGAAAATATGGTGCATGGGCAGCAACTTCCAATCAAAAATATTGAAGAAACCTTCCAAAATGCTTCAACAAAGTAGGACTTTTTCATGATTAACACCAACTTTTTAGAAAGATAGAATTATAGTTGCTGAAAGTATTCTTTTTTAATTTTCTAAGCCGGACATTTCGTTCATGATAGATGGACTGATTTCAATTTCAATTTTTATTTTATTTACTTTGGAGATACATTTTGAAACAATTTTTTATTTTTATTGTTTTGATTTTTATTTATTTACTTTGGAACTGCGTTATATTTTTTATTTATTTACTTTTGAGGTGCGTTCTGTTCTCCACTTCCTTGTCTGTGTTTTGGTTAAGCATATATATTTGAAGTAGAATAAACAACCAACATTTCAATTGAATGATTTTATTTTGCAATTTCGACAATTTTCATCTTCAAAACCAGGAAATGCAATTTTGAATCACTGCAATGGAAAAATTAGTTACTGAAATTTCACATTCCGAGTGCCTGAAAGTTATCAACATAAACATATTTTATATCTAATTTGGCTTGCCGAAGTGTGAGTATCCAAAATCTAAGTATGCCTAGTCGAAAAATGGCCAAAACATTAACGAGTTATCCTACTCTTGTGTATCACCTTTGTTTATTGTTCAAACAGTAACAAAATCCTCCTTTGACTAGTTATCCTACTCTGATGTATTCTACTCCCATTTATCACCTTCGTTTATTGTTCAAAAGGTAACATGATCCTCCTTTTCAAAAGGGTTTATGTTTGGCCATAAAGAATGGAAACTATCAAACCTACCATAAAAAAGTTGGTAAAATCTAGTTTGACATTGTAAAGTACGAAGATACTTGATAGATAGCGAGGTAATATGAAAGATTATATATCAGTGTCATCTGAATGCTGAGGAAATCCACAGCTTTTGTGGATATTCCCTAATCCTTTAGGGTAATTGTTACATTCATAGCAATTCCATAGCTTCAAACATTATTCAAATTTTACATGATCTTTTACAATATCTGTTACATTCATAGCAATTCCACAGCTTTGAACAATTTTCAAATTTACATCCTTTACATTACCTGGTACATTCATAGCAATTCCATAGCTTCAAACCATTTTCAAATTTACCTAATTGAGAACAGTGTAATGTAAAAAATGAGCAGCCCAACTACAACGCCAAGACCTACTACTGTGAACTTAGAATTCGTCCAAAAGCCCAACGCCCATCTTTCAGATTTTCGAAGAGGATCAACTTCCTCGGAAAGTGGATAATCTGAGGGCCTTGGATCACGGCTTACATACTTTTCCATATACTTCTGAATATTAAACTCAGATAATAAATTTTTCTTTCCTTGCTTTTTGTAGTTAGACCATGCTTTATCCCAGTCAGTAGATAAACTCTCACCTGTAAAAAAAGTCCATATAAACCTGTTAATTTGAACTATATGCCCTCCAGATTCATTTCTGGAGGTACTGTACCAAATGATACCATGCACATGGAAGAAAAAAACACATCATCTCTCTCCAAAACTTTACTTAGTAAAAGAGCAACTAAAATAAGCAAGGAAATGACACATTCCTTCAAGTAGAATTGTTAGCATGAAACCAGACAAGGATCCATTGACACCACTGGAAGCTTGAGTGAAGAAATCAGAAATAATATGGAAACTACACCAGCATCCAAGAAAATATTCCAAATCCAATCCTAGATGGTATATTGTATGAACTTTGTTTGACTGCTAAAGAGCAAAAGCCTTGGCCAAGAAAGAATATGGTGTTAAATACGAGGAGGACACACTTTTACTTGACTTGTTTAAGGAGGAAAATATGGTGCATGGGCAGCAACTTCCCAATCAGAAATATTGAAGTAAGAGACCTTCCAAAATGCTTCAACAAAGTGGGACTTTTTCATGATTAACACCAACTTTTATAAAGATAGCATTATAGTTGCTGAAAATATTCTTCGTTTGATTTTCTAGGCCGGACATTTCATTAATGTTAGATGGACTGATTTCAAGTTCCCATTCCGTTATTCTCTACAGAGCACTAGTTATGACTTTTAGCATCAATATTATAAGAATAGTTTTACAAAAACTGTATTTTGAATTTTCGGTATTCAGCTCTAGGACTTTGAAGAGTCATTTAATGGTATATTGTAGTTTATGCAAAGTTATTCTCACATTCAGAAGAACATGGGTTTCATGACCTTGGTTCTTGCCGAGAATCAATGTATATTTTAAAGTTTCTTGCAACTCTATGAAACTTATATTAGAATTCCTTGTAGAATTTTTTCCCTTGTGAAAGTGCACATTTCTCATAATTAACTATCATACTAGCATTTGTGTACACTTGCACTGCTCAAAGGCGGGCTGGGGACATTTTACCTCAAAATGGCATCTTTGATTCAAATTAAACCCATGCTCTCTTTTCATTGAGAATGAAAAGTTTTTGTAAGGATATTTTATATGATATAGGACCTTGAATTAGAGTGTTCTGGCAATTATCTTCACAGTTACAAAAGCATCTAGCACTGTTCTACAATTTTTTTTTTCAATGAAAACACCTCGCGGAAAACCCTCCAAGTACTTCCCCGTGATCTATGGATGGTAAATGGGGTAAACTTTCGGCCCTGATTATGGAGCCTAACCCCGAGGGGATCAAGAGAGTTGAACCTGTGTCATAGTATTGTTCTACAATTTTTTGTTAAGAGCTCAACATGTCACTTGCGGGAATTGAACCTGGGTGGGGAGGATAACAATCATTCCTCTCAACCATCAGGGCTAAATCCAATTGACATAGCACTGTTCTACAATTATAGGCATGGAGCTGGGATTTCAAGTGCAGCAAGCAGCACCTGCCTACTCTAAAGTGCGTTGCATATTGAAAAACTTGTTAACAATGTCTAACATACTTCAATGCTAGGCAATTCGTTACTGATACAGAAACTCACAATAAAAACTGGTTTTCCAGAGTTTTAACAGATGACTCCCTTTTGTGTGCATGTAGCATGTACATAAATAGTTTGATGCTCAGAGATTTGTTTTGTTGCCGAAAGAAAAGCTTAGGAAAAAAAGAGTTTTTCAAATTTTTACCAGATTCCTTCCTTTCCATGTAGACAACATATATCTCAATGTTCATAGGGAGGTGGAAATCTCCTTAAAGCAAGCATAATCATACAAGCCCATGGAAACATGGTCTAGCAGCAAACAGTAAGGTGATTGGGTTTGTATTAATGTGGAGACTCGGGTTCAAAACCCCCTGAGTGGGTGCAGATGAGGCCAGGGGCAAGTCTCGGGTGACTTTGATGGCATAAATACACCTCTCATAGTGTGGCAGCTTAGCCAAAGATATTTTATAAGACGTATTTCAGAAAAATAAAAAAATAATCATACATATCCAAGAAATTTTTCAATTACTCAGAGGCAAGGATAGAAACAATCAAGACATATTGCAAAACAGAAACGGAGTAGGAAAATCTGTCAATCAGTTATCACATTACAAGGACAGACGACCCATAAGGCTATTCTTTCTTCTAACTGCCTTAGGAAATGGGAAATATTATAATGGTTTCTCTACACTGCTCTACTGCTAGCTGCTGACACTGAGACATATTGTCCAATCATGAAGTACAGTTTTTCGGACATTTCAAAATAGATGACAAAACTAGTTTTTATTCAGAATCCAATTTGTGCTCTAATATCCTAATAAGTTGAGATGGACCTCCTGCTACCCAATATCTGCAGTAGTACAGCCCATACAGGAAGTCCCAATGAAGGAGATATTGTGGTCCTTTTGGTAGCAAAAATAACTACTCAGAACAGTCGAGACTTCTTATCAGTCAAGTTTATTATTGGATTATCAGTATCATCGACTTTTCCGATGGAGCAAAGGCCTTCGGTAAATGGCCACACATGTCAATGAAAATTATCCTGCACTCTCATAATTAGCTACCTAAAGTGAACCGAGGAAGTGAGCACAAGGCCACAAGCAGAGGGCCATGTATACTATTCAATTGAAATGTATTAAGAAGTGCACACAGGTGTGAAACACCTACATAAAGTATTTTATCTAAACAAATAAACTCAATTGCACTCGATTTAGAATTTGGATCGCTATGAATATTGATTTCCTAAGCCTATGCGTGACCATCTATGGTCATCCATGCAGAAAAGATGTTAAAAGGGTCATGAAAATACATGCACATTGTGCTAAGGAATCAGGATGAAGACATGAGAGACCCAACCAGAACTAGCTGAACTATCCAATGCAACCTTCGAATCCATATCAATATCTCAAGACAAAGCTTCACAAGCTATGTGAACACCAGCAAGTGCAACATTTCCTATGATGATGAAGGTGCTTCTTGTATGAAAATTCAAATTGAACAGAAAGCTCAAGAGGTTTTCCATTTGCAAATAGTTCACCTATACAAATATCCCCCTTTGCTTTATGTCAATTTTTTTTTTATTGATGTCAAGGGCAGAGTTTCTTTAAAGGGGCGGAGTTGTAATGCATATATCTTCCCCTTCGCTTTATGATACTTAAAAATACTGATAAATACTCAGGGCAGTGTCCCTTTAATCGGTCACATTGTAACAAACACAAGTTTATCAATGTTCAAATACTTCTTTCTGGCTAACTGATTTAAACTAAGGATCTTTCGAGTCTGACCCCTCTTCTCAAGGAAGTTGTAACTGTTACCGCTCAAAACCATCATACAATACAATGTGCTCAAAACAAGTGATATCCAACTTCCAACTAACTCCTCCACACGTGTGAGGTCAAAAGTGTGCTCCTCTAGTAGTTATCCACTTGAGAAGGCTTGATTTGGTCAAAACTCTTGGAGCGCTCCATCAAATCTTATCCATTCCCACGTGTGAGGGTCAAAGGGAGGTCAAAAGGGAAAGTCCCGCCCTGCAAGGGAGAGCTTGGGGCAACGGTAACCATTCAGAATTTCAGCAAGACAATCACATGAACTAGCAAAGCTTATGAAAATCAACATAATATGAACCAAATGACAGAATTGAGACTGGGATTGGAAGGCAGACCACTTTAAGACAACATATAATTCTGGGATGCCAGGCCTAAAACAACATATGCTCCAAATTTGATAACCATCTCAATTGTCTTCATCAACTAGTAACAGCTGAAAACATCAATGAACTAGGAAACAACTAACACAGATCCCAGATAATAGGACTTTGTTACAAAAGAATTAAACATTAATCTAATACATAGGTCTTAGTCACCTTCTACACCTGAGTGGGTGGTATAAAAGTAAAGGGAGGTGACTTTCTCCGTTCTACCGATTTTCAAATGTGGAAAATGGATCTCTCTATTAGACTAAGATCAAATGTCCAGCTTGGTACCTGGTGTGGGCCATTTCCCACATGTTATTACGAAGAGAACTATCAAAATAGAAGAATAATTTTAAATATTAATTTCATATATGGAGCATATGATGGAACCTTGTAGCCTTGGTTTATTCATCTGAAGGAGAAGAGTAAAAAAGAATAATATTAGAAAGGAAAATAATGAAGTTAAAAAGTGTGATAACATAATTTTCTTCCCGGCTGATGTACAAATCCAAAGCCATGGAGAGAATGTGGGCACCTGATAACAGCAGCTCTACGTTTGAGCCAAGTCTCACCACCTCAACATAAAATTAAAAAATCAATCCTTCAAGGAATCTTTCCCTCGAATTCTTGTGAATTCTCTGACGACATATATGTGAATTTGCCAGGACGTTGGGGGTGTTACCAGTGAGGCTTTGCAAGACCCTCAATGGGTACTTCATTTGGGGCTTTGAAAGGGCCTGTCTCCCATTTGGGGTGTTGCATGGAAGTAAGGCTTGGCAAGGTCTTCTCTTCGTGGTTTGGGTACTTCATTCAAGTAGGGCCTTGACACTGATGACTACTTGACATAGTTACCAGGTTCGAAAAGTTAGTTTGGTAGGTTTGGAAGCGCAAAGTTTGGGATTTTGAAAAAAGTTCAAAAGGTTTGAAATATGAAAGATATAAAATTATACATATTACTCAGAAATTAAAATAATCACAGAAAAATACATAAACATACACAAATACTAATTCGAAAAAGCGATATGCGTAACTCCAATAGCATATAATATAATCTATAGTTTAGAGCCTAAGCACAGAGTTAAAATGAAAATTTAAACATCTGCAACATCAAAACCTGCTCCAAAATCATAACTGTTGCCAGCATCTTTATCTACTGTTTTACCAGTCTTAAAAAAACCATCACTAGAATGATGTATGTCTATATTTTCCTGATATTTCTCTTGCGTTTTTTGTAGTAAAGGTTCAGAAGTATTGTCCAAACTGGTTTGGCCGGTCTGAAACGTTTGCGATCCAGCTGGTCCAAAAGGTTTGAGGTCCTGCTAAACTTAAGCCAGGTCCATCCAAACATGGTAACTATGCTACTCGAGTGCTTTGGCCCAGGCATAAGAGTTCAAATCTCATAAATGGTACATCCAGAACCTGTGGGCTAACTATACAAGTTGAAGGCACTGTGTCCCACTTCTATAACCAACATCAACAATGACAGAATTCAAGGAACCAGGATCTCAGCAAGTTTTGGAAAAAATAAGTCTTTCGTCACCTTGTTGGGTTTTCTGCACCCTCATCAAGCAGCCAACAAATTTCACCTCATGTCTCAGAAGCCAGACAAATTTGCCTGATTTCAATCTTTTGGTTTGGGTGGGATTGAAATTGTTCCTTACATAAACCACCAACTCATACAGACTAACCCAAATACAAGCCACCCCCAACTCCACTTTTAAATTTTCAGCTGATACAAAATATGTGTCAAAAGAATTTGCCCGATTTCATTTTTTCCCATTAGGGTGAGGTGGGATCGAAAGTGTTATTTACTTAAACCACTACCTCATACAGACTAATCCACATACATAAGTTATTGCATATAAGTCGCACCCAACTCCTCTTTTAAATTTTCAGCTGATACACAATGTATCAAAAGAGTTTGCCTGATTGAAATTGTTCCTTACCAAAACACAACCTCATGTAGACTAATCCACATTTATTGCATATAAGTCACCCCCAACAGAAACAGGAAACCAATCTATTTTGAATTTTCAGCTGGTACCAAATATGTATCAAAAGAATTTGCCTGATTTCAATTATTTTCCCATTAGGGTGAGGTGGGATTGAAATTGTTCCTTACACAAACCACCAACTCATGCAGACAAAACCACATACATAGGCTATTGCAGATAAGTAATCCCCAACAGAAAAACACACACACACACTCAATTCCTCTTTTAAATTTTCAGCGGATACAGTATATGTATCAAAAGAGTCTGCCTGATTTCAATTTTTTTCCCATTCGGGTGCGATCGGATTGAAATTGTTCTTTAAATAAGCCACCGCTCCATACAGACTAACCCACATACATAGGCCATTGCATATAAGCCACCCCCAACAGAAAAACACACACACCCAAGTCCTCTTTTCACTGGAAAGCATTCACATGAGCCCTAATTATATGTTGCAGGTTTCCTCACATGGGCTTCAATCACAAATATCTTGAAGGCATCAAGAATTACAGGGGTACTGTATATTTATATTGCTTAGTTCCAAAGTTAATTAACTAATGTAATTCAACCAATATTAGTACTGACAAGGGTTTTGAGAAATGATTTACCTTTGCTTTTGTTTCTGTCGTCATTGTTGGAATCCGAATCACCACCCCTGGAACGAATTATGAAGTTGGATCGACGTGACTTGGGCACTGCAGAATCCAAGTAGGTGGCTGTTGGGCAGACGGAGGAGCGGGTGATCATACTTGGGGACTGAAACAGATCCATCATCCTCATACTTGCAAATACACTGCTCCTGCCTGTGTCACTAAGATCCTAATTTCTTTCTCTAGATTCTCGTGAAATTTTAGCCATATACGTCCTGATACACTCAACATGCGAAGCATATGCCACGCCATCGATGGTTCTTTGTCGAACACGTGGTTACACGTGGAAAACCTACCTGCCCTTATGGCCAGCAACAATTGCGGATCAGCAGGGTCACTAAGATGCTAATTTCCTTTTCTAGATTCTCCACGTGAAATTTTATCCATACACGTCCTGATACACTCGACATGCCAGGCATGTGCCACGTCATCGATGGCTCCTTGTCGATCACGTAGTTACACGTGGAAAACCTACCTGCCCTTATGGCCAGCAACAATTGCGGTTCAGCAGGGCACACTGTAGATTGAGGTGACATGTAAATGTGCGGTTCAGCGGGCACATTGTAGGCACATTGTAGATTAAGGTTCCCTGTAAATGTTGATGTTTGTTTTTTTAATTAATTTATTATAATTTAATGTTAACCTATTTATTATAATTTAATGTTAAACTTTGATAGTGATTATTGTTTTTTCGTTTGCTTTGAGTTTTGGGTTGTTCTTTTATTTCTCAATTATAAATGTTAGGTTCTATTTCACAACAAAACTCAACCTAATGCAATTTTTTTAACTAACTTATTTTGATTAATTATATCTATCTTATGTGGACGATATGTTTGAGAAAAACAAACTCTTAACCAATTATAAATGTTAGGTTCTATTTCACAACAAAACTCAACCTAATGCAATTTTTTTAACTAACTTATTTTGATTAATTATATCTATCTTATGTGGACGATAATATCATGTGATATATTAGGCACCCATGCTATGGGGAGCTTTCTAAACAACGATATCAATGACTCACGAAAAATATTGTTACTTTTTGTCTTCACTTATATTTTGGATTTGACTTGGTTGTGTTAGTGTTTCAATAAGATTGTATTGGGTGATCATACTTGGGCACTCAAATAGCTCCATCATTTTCATACTTGCAAATATATTGCTCATGCATGTGTCACTAATATCCTAATTCCCTTCTCTAGGTTCTCTTTGTGAAATTTTTAGCTATACACGTTTTGATACATGCAACATGCCATGCATATGCTACATTAACAATGACTCTTTATTGAACACATAGTTAGTTATATATGGAAAATCTTTATGTCAAAAACATGCAACATGCCATTCATATGCTACATTAACAATGACTCTTTATTGCATACATAGTTACATATAGAAAACTTTTATGCTTTTATGGTAAGTGACAATTACAATTCAATCAGGCACATTGTAGATTAAGGTGATGTGCAGGTTTTTGTGGTTTGTTTTTTTGAAGGTGGCAAAACCTATCATAACTTAATGGTCACCTGATAATGAGGATGACCATTTTACGACAACTTGAAATAACCTATTAGTGGTCCCTAAGGGGGTAGCGTTTCACTCCTACCAAAAACCTCTAAGTCTTAGATCGTTATCCTATTAATAATTAAAATCCAAAATTAAATTTATTATTATTTAAAATAAAATAAAATAAAATTGATTATAATATATTCATACTATTAGTAATATTGAAATTATTATAAAGATTGATGGACTATGAACTATTATAAAATAAGCCTTATATTTTTAATATCTTATTTATAAATAATAATAGTATTAATATTTTTATTTATAATAATAATAATTATTATTATTAATATTAATATTTTTTATATTATTATTATTATTAAGATTTGTTTCTTTTTTATTTTGAAGCAACAAGATTTAATCATTGTTCACATCCTATTCATTATCTTTGTTCAAATTATAAGGGTATTTTGACAATTTTTATGGCTTCTTTAAACTTATGTTTGGAGTAGTTATTGATTTTTGCAAGAACCCTAGTATTTCCAAGACACAATTGGTGTCTAATATTGTGGGAGTGTTTAATGAGAGCCAAGGTCCAAACTTGACCTAGACAAATATTTGCTTCATGCTCTTTTATCCTTATTTGAAAGGATTGATCAATTTCCTTAATGTAAGATTTCACATAGGGGCATGGGATCTCATACACCATTTTTTAATGACGAGGATCCACTGGCTCTTTTATTGATTTCATCATCCCTTTGATGTTATTTGGAGGTTGAAAGCAACGGTGATGTTATTTTTTAAGATCTTAGCAATTTTATCTATCATGCCTTGGATATAAAGGAGGATAACCTTTGCAATTATGTCTTGATCCCTATTCTAAGGATGTGTTGTTGTTTTTTGAATTATCTCCTTCTCTTATGATTCCTTATACCCATTGTTCTTAAATACATGAAGAAGGTGATCTCTTTCTTGCTCAAGGTGACTCCTAACAAATAGTTTGAGTGATTTGGTAGCCAAAGTGCTTATTATACCCAACTTTTGAGTTAGATGATGGATGAGAGTTTGCATGTAGATATTGCTTAGTATGGGTGGTTTTTTAGAAAACCTAGTGGGGTAATGTCCCATCTTTCCCCTTGGTTATCATCACATCAAGAAATAAGATTCTCTCATTTTCCTCAATCTCCATTGTGAATTCGATATGCTCAAATTGGTTGTTTAAGTGTAACGAACAAATTTATCCAATTCTTATCTTCCGTGTGGCTAGATCACATTAGTATTGTCAATGTATTTTTTCTAGACCTTGAGTTTTAAAGGGTCTAACTCCATGGCTTTCCAATCAAAGTGCTCCATGAACATATTTGTCACTATTAAGGAAAGTGGTGAGCCCATGGCCACTTTGCTAGAAGGTTCATGGAACTCAAACCAAAAAAATTGATTGGAGGCAAATGTCTCTTAGCTAAGAAATACGAGGATCAATGCCATTTCTTATGTCCTTCATAGCTTCATCAAGGGGGATCTTTGTGAATAAATAATAATAAATAGTTGTAGGGATGCTAAATTTAATAATAATAATGATTACATAATTAACAAGAACACTAACAATGTTAGGCTTATGATATAATAACCAACCAATATCTGCGATGACCCTAGTGTTACTAGCAATATGAATACACTATGATCAACTCTCTTTTCTTCAACTTTTTATCGTCCCGATGATGAACCTAGCTTTAGTTCAAAACATTGACATGATAACTTGGATGTAGTTTCTCATGAAGAATGGATGGACAATTTAATAGCTAGTTTTTTATTTTTATAAGTAAGAAAATTTACAATATTGCTTACCATTTTTAGGGTTTGATATTCAACATTTTTACTTCTAGAAATCTTAGATCCATGGTTATATATTCATCTTTTAACCTTTTGTTCAACTCGATATGTCTAATTACAATTTTTTCACATTGTAAGCCAAATATTGGCTTGGCTACTTCACAATGTTTAAGGAGACATGACCTTCTTCTTAATTCCTTGTCCAAGGCCTACAAAACGACAAGCTTCCCTTTTTCACATTTTTATTTCTTATTTTTGCCCATCTAACCTATTGGTTGGACACAGTTGTTGCAGTTTCCAACAATGCTAATTGTGATCCTCATCTAGCTTGGTCAAAGGGTTTAGTTCACTTTCTTGGTTTGAATTATATGACTCATGCTCCTCTCCATCCCTCCTAAGGCGGGAATGCAATTAAGCATATAATAATGAAGTGGAAGGGTTGACTTCGTGGTCATTACTATTTTCATATCAAATTCACACTCCTTAGAGGACGTGACAAGGTCATTTATCAAAGCTACAAGCTCAGGTGCCTCTACATCCTTCTTTGGCATCTCCCAATGGGGCTACACCATCTAGTCTACCCATCAGTTGAGTTTGTTATTCTTACATTTTTTCCTCCGATAATACTTTACCTTTGAGTAGGCATCCTTCAAATGGCACATCTCTAGACAAACTATGAATTTGAAGGTTGTATTATCCCAATCCATTGGCTAGGTTCCATTTAAAATCTATACAATATAAAATACTAATGTTTTGTAGAATTTCACTTAGGTCTAGTTCTACACATATTTTACTGTAGGTTAAGATACCTTTATCCTCTTAGGGTGGATCTAAATTTAAAAATTATCCCAAGGATTTCTAATTTTCTAAAGGATTTCCTTTTCACACAAATAGAGGGGGGGATTCAACAATCTCACCTAGATAGGGGTTGAGGATGTAGATGTTGAAGCAAGGTTAAATTTAAGGAACTCTGGTTTCAAGGAGAAAGTTACACTACACTAAAACCATGGTCGGTTCTCTATGACCTTTCTACAGTCTTCTAGGTTTACGAAATAAACAATAAAGAATCCTTTAGAACAAATTTTTACAATGTACTTTGGAGTCCAGTTGACATTCCACGAAAGTCACAAAAATGGTCAAAACTCATTAAATCTACAAATTTGAGCTTATATTTTTTATAAATGTAGATGAAAACATTGGTCTCTTATGAAAGAATTCATAATGCGTGGTTGTTTTCTGATTTCTCCAACATGAAATAACTTGATCATGGATTCTATCTTTTTGAAGGAGGAGAAACTCTATTTACACTACATTTTTAAAAGAGTAATGAATCGAGCCATGAAAAAAGTCTTTATCGTTCTTATTTGTTTGTTACAATTGATGAAGATGACACTTTTGCATCTAATTATTGAACAAAATAATGATCTGATGAATTTCAATCATCAAACTTCTTTAGAGCTAGGAAATAATCCTAAGAGTGGACCCTAGGATTCAAAATCCTAATCTAGTGGGCCCTAGGTCAAAGAAAATAATATGCCACTATTGTTGAAGTTGTTTACTTCAATAGACAACAACTTTGGAAAAAAATCTATGAGAACACACATCATAGTTATTTTATGGTTAAGTCGAAAGAGAGTTTGAGTGGTATCAAAAAATGGTTTTTTTTCCTCGAAAAAAAAACAAAACATTTTTTTCATAGAATAAAATTACATTTTTTAGATACATGTTAGAGCATGTATTTTTGTTACTACAAAGAAGCAGTGCATAGTCGGTCCTTTTACAAAAGTCAAAAAATCCTCCTCCTAGAGAGGCTTGAGAGGCAAAAAGATGATAAGCCCATCATCGAGATACAAAGAAGAATCGACCAGGGGCCCAATTACATTGAAATTAGTGGCCAAGAGCCAAAGAAAAAATATCTAGCAGGAGAACATAACTAGGGAAACTATTCATGAAGCATAAAGACTTGTAGAGTTGTCTGTGAGAACATGGCAGTGTGTCATGATATACAATAACATCGATTTATGCAAAAAAAGCAATCCAACTGAGTAACCTGTAGAGGATCATCTGGTTTGTCTATATGAATGGAGAATGAGTAGAGCATGTATTGGTCCTATCCTTAGATTCCTGGATAGTCTAAGACCCAAAATCCATCTCTATGCTAGATTTGGATAGAGCGTCTACATCATAATTTCGTTCTTTGTAGACATGATGAATAGAAAAATAGTCAAAACTATTTAAATCACGTCTATTTCTTCAATAAAAGGAGCTAATATTATATTGTGGCATCTTTTAAGTTTCTTGGTCCAATTCACTACATTCAATGAATCAACAAAAAATTGTAGTAAAATTGCCCCCTTTTCTCTTGCAAAAAGAATAAGCAGTTTTAAGGCCATAAGTTTAGCATAGTTATTTGAGTCGTAGCCAAGCACCATCTTGATATTAAAGAAGTGAGAGTCTGGTAAAAAAAGAACCGCTCCACCACCACAGGCTTGTCCTTTGTTCTGTGATGCTCCATCGAAAAAATCCCATGGAGCATTTTTGTCAACTTGTTCCTCGCAAATAACTCTTATTGGAGGAGAGTCCTTTGCTTGAGGAATGGGTTCCAGAGTACTTAAGCCTTGAGCTGCAGTGCACTCTTGAGAAACCATCCTATTTTGAAATATTGTTGTGTTTCTTTCCAACCAAACCCCCCAACAAACAATCAAAGGTAAAGCTCTTAATGTATTTTTACTGGCATCTGAAGACCAAGTTATCTAGGCCTCCTTTGCATAAATGCCCCTCCAAGAACAGTTTAAGTCTCGGAAGAAGAAGCATTCTTTCCAAGTAAAAGGACAAGAGAGAAAAATATGGGCCACTATTTCCTCTTCATTTCTGCGGAGAGAGCACCAACCTGGGCCTTTGATCTTCCTTTTCTTCATTCTATCCCAGGTTGGAATTTTGTTTTCTAATATGCACCACATAAAAATTTGACTTTTCAAAGGACACCTGGACTTCCAAAGGACTTTCCACCACCATTTTGGGTCTCTATGAAGAAAGTCAAAGTTTAGATGAATATACCCCAACTTGGGTGTGTAAGTTCCATGCTTCACATGTTTCCAAACTAGTTCATCCTACCAATCTGTGATCTTGACATGAGCAGCTTTCAAAGCCGAGAGGTCATTTGTCCAAGATTGTTATCCACATTTTTGGTCATCGGGATGATGTCATGGAAGTGTCATGATAATAGGAAATCAAACTCTTTATTAAGAACATTTTCACGAGGAAGGTTACACTTGTCAGTTTCCAGAAAGCATAGTTTAAAAGATAGTTCGCAGGCTGCATATATACTCACCTGCGGGAATCCTTAATTCCCGCAGGCTGCCTTCATCTTGACTGCGAACTTCTCGCACTGTACTTGAAGTCAGGGTGCGGACATGTTTCTAAAAAAGGAAAATGGATGAGTTCTCGATCCTTCTAGAAAGAATCTTCTAGAAGGATGAGTTGGCTTTCGAATGGTTGGCAAAATACTGACTTTCCAGATATCTTGGGATCATTCTCTATCCAAGTAACTAAGTTATCTTCTACTATATATTGAGGAGATTGCTCATGGAAAGGGTTAACAAGAACAAACAAAAAATATTAGAAGCAAGCTAGTAAGAGATTGATTGGAGAATTGGTGCAAGATTGTATGGAGGACTGATGCTACAGCAGCAAAGGACAAGAACAAAGTCATCTTTTGTGGTTGATTTTCTTCATGCATGAGCAAGTGTGTGTGTCAGATCTAGGAGCCATTGAAAGGAGATCTACGACATCAAGGCTCAGGTTGTATATTTCTCTTTCAGTTAATTCAATACATGAATATGTCCCTTTCCCATAATGATGATGTCATCTTATTACATGATTCCTTGATCACATGTATAGACTAGGTATTGAATACATTAATTTGCTTGTACTTCGATTGGTTTGTACTGTTGTGATTGGACGGCACAAGAGAATCGAAGAGGAGCAAGGAACAATAGAGATTTAAGGAGAGCGTTCATAAGGTATGTCCACTATCCATTTCTCTTAGTTCGTTCAATAATCTAGATCTAGGAAAAGAGTAGTATTCTGTCTCGTTTTGTTCTAGATCCAGGTGGATCTAGGGAGATTGGTCTGTGTCCGCACTCACGAATTTATCCATTAACAAAGATTCAGCCTGATGAGCTCCCAGTCCCACCTAGGAAACATCCAACCAACCTTGACTCCAAATTGTGGAAGTCCCGAGATCTGCTATCTAGTTTAGGTGAAAAAACACCCTCTCCTGAATCTGTTGTATAATTTCATCCGAAAGAATATGGTTTTGACCAATTCCAACCCAAGGATTTGAGGATACTCTGACTTTGAATCTGTTACCAATATTCCATGCCAGACCCTCTCCCACCACCGAGAAGCATTTTACCATTTCTTTCCAAATGATTGAGCAATTAGTCAATTTTTTTTGTGGTATTACGCAACCATCCTTCCACTGTATTAGGATTAATATACTTATGAGAGACCACTTTAGTCCATAGGTTTTTTGTTGTAATTAACCTCCATATCGATTTGGCTACTAGGGATTTTTTAAGCCCCACCCTCCCAACATTTTCGGTGCAGCCAACCGCTGCCAACTTACCCATAGAGTGACATGTTTGTACTTGCTTCTTGACCAGAGAAAGTTAAAGCATTTTTTTCAAACCTTTTCCAATACTCCTTTAGGGATCCAAGCCAAATCCATCCAGTAAACCAATATGGCTTCCAACACCGATTTCACTAGTATTATCCTTCCTGCCCTAGAAATCCATATGAAACTCCAGACCTTGATCCTTTTTTCAAGTTTCCCAATGAACCATTCCCAATCCACTTTTTTGTAGTAGTTAGGCTTGAGGTGAAAACCTAAGTGTTTTATCCCCTTTTCAAAGTATACCATCTCAAAAGGAAACAAAGACTTGTACCGATCCATCTCTTCATCAAAGAGATTATTTGCAGATAAAGTAGATTTTTGGAAATTAATTTCCATTCCTGTAGCCCCAATGAACATATATAGTATCTCTAAAAGGGATTCAACGTCCGTCTACTTCCCACTACAAAAAATCAAAACATCACCAATGAAAAGGAGATGTGTGATGAAGATATTTTGCTCGATCTAGATTTCAGTAAAATTTCCTTTGGATTTTGTATTTGTTGAGGCTTTCTACTACTAAGAGAAAAAGAAGGGGTGAAAGAGGACACCCCTGACACAACCCTCTTTCAGACTGAAAAAACGGGGAGGCCGCACCATTAATTAACTCTGCAAAAGAAATCAAAGAGATACACCCCATAATCTATTTTATGAAAGGGACATCAAAGACCAGATGAGTGAGAATCAACCTGAGGTAGATGCAACTTACCCTTTCGTAGGCCTTGGAAAGATCAATTTTTAGAATGACCCCTTTATATTTCTTTGTCTCAACGCTATGCAGGCCCTCTTGTGCCACCCCTATAACCTCATGGATTTTTCTTCCCTCTAGGAAACCAAATTGTTCTTTTGAGATTTTTTTCGAGAGAAGGTCCTTTAGTCTACGAGCTATAACTTTAGCCACCACCTTGTATATACAGTTACAGAGTGATATAGGTCTGAACTCATCCAAGGAGAGAGGATTTTATGATTTTGGGATGAGAGCAATGAAGGTTGAATTTAAGGGGGAAAAGATGTGCCCTTGACGTTGAGATTCTTCCACCACTACTAAGATATCTTGACCGATAACATCATAGAGACCGAGGAAAAATTCCATAGTCCAGCCATCAGGGCCATGACTTTTGTCCTTTTGAAAACTATGCAGGATCGTCATTAACTCTTCCTCAGACACTTTATCGAACATGGATCTATTGTATTCTTCATCAACGTAGCTTGGAAAGAAGCCTGCAATTCTTACAATTTGTCCTATCGAAATCCTCTCGTGGGATTTGTAGATATTTTGAAAATGATCCACTCCTAGTTGAGCCAAATCAACAAAAGATGAGACCATCTTGCCTTCATAATCGTTTAGACTCCAAATTGTATTTATGGATTTTTGGCCCTTTGCATATGCATGGAATAACTTCGTATTATCATCCCCATCGAAAATCCATGTAGACATAATTTTTAGGCGCCAAGCCACTTCTCTTTCTTCCAATAGTTTTCTCTTCTTTTCTTCGAGAGATTTTAGAGCCAATTTGGAATCGGAAGAGAGGCCCCATCCTTATGATTCATAAATATCATGCAAGCCCTATTCAACCTCCAATAGCTCTTTCTCATCCCTCTTTCGTTTATTGGCATCCCATTCAACAATCAAATTTTTAACTACTTTGAGGTTTCGATGGAACTGCATTGAAGCTAACCCATTTGATTCACAAACAAAAGGCCTCCAGTTTTCTTTGATCAGGTTGATGAAGCTCTCTTCTTTGAGCCACTCAAAATTAAATTTCAAAGGATTGGGCGATTTTTGAGAGTGTTCTAGGATAAATCCGTAAGTGCGGACACAAACCGATCTCCCCAGATCCACCTGGATCTGGAACAAACAGTGACAGAATACTACTCTTTCCCTAGTTCTAAAGTATTGAATGGACGAGAGAAAAAGGATGATATACTTACTTTATGAAAGCTCTCCTTATCTCTGTTGATCCCCGCTCTGCTACGATGCTCTTGCGTCGTCCAATCACGACAACACAAA
>ML796274.1:201948-216311 GCA_009831015.1 Picea engelmannii | reverse complement strand
TTCGCAATGAGAGAATCCATAACTAAGAAAGAAATTATGAATCTTCTCATACTAGGCATGAGGTTTCCGCTTGAGTTTATATAAATATTTCTTAGGTTTGCAAAAGGGTGTAGTTCCGATTGAAAAAAATCCAAGTGGTTGTTGCATAAACATTTCTTCTTCAAGATCTCCATAAACAAAGGCACTTTTGACACCCATTTGATGAACCTCCCATCATTGAGAAGAAAATATAGAGGGTATCATCTAAATTAAGTCCATCCTATCTCTTGAGAAAAAGTTTCATTGTAGCTAATACTTTTATTTTGTGAAAAACCTTTGGCAACAAGCCAAGCCTTATGCTTGTCAATCTATCCATCAACACCATACTTGGTATTATAAACTAATTTACAACCAACACCATTCTTACTCTTGGGTGAGGGGACCAATTCCCAAGTCCAATTTCTTATCAGAGCCTTATATTCAACTACCATAGGTGCTTCCCATTCAAGGAAGATTTTGCCCTGATTATAAGTAGGGTCTTTGTCAATGTCTACCTTGGTGACAAGGGCTCAAAGAGTAGGAGTGTGTCGATGAGGGCCAAGTTCAACATTAGTTGGAAGAAAATTGACAGATTTAAAAAGAGTATATAAATCCCATTTGAAAATAGGATTGGCTTGTCTAGAGCACATGACTTAGAAAAATAGTTGTCTTTAACATTATTGAGTTGCACAACCAACGGAATGCTATAAGGTGCAATCATTATAAAAGAAGTGTCTTCAATAGAGTTGGTAATATTGTCACTATCAACTTCCAAATTCCTTGTCATTGTAGAAATTCTTCTTGAGGAAACACTCATAAAGGGAGAATCATCATCAAAGTGTGGAAAATAATTTCTATTGAAACCATCTGAAATCATCATTGGAAAGTAGTGGGAAATATCCTAGTGGAATGTGAGTAATAATTTCATGAAAGACAACATCCTTCACGCATTCATCTTATGGGAGTAAGGCTCATAGAGAGGATAATCCTTGGAAATTTCATTCTAACCCACCAAAATACATCAAGTAATTTTAGGCTCCAACTAGTTCCTCTTCTCCTTGGGAATATGGGCACATGCATTTGACACAAAAATTCAAATATGTGAAAATGAAGGTTTGTTGCCATACCATTTCTCATAAGGGGTCATACCTTGATAACATGTGTGGTATTCGATTGATGAGGTAAGCTGCACAAAAAACTACCTCTCCCCATAAATTAGACTTGATTTGCTTGGATTGAAGCATGCATTAATCCATTTCTAGAATAACTTTACTCTTATGGTCAAAAACTTTGTCTCCCTATGAAACAATATTTTGCCAAGAGATGCCATGATTTTTGAGAAATATTTGAAAATCATTGTTGGTATATTCTTATCCTTAACCAATTTAGAGACACTTGATTTTTGTCTCTGTTTGATTCTCCAATAATATTTGTTTTTTTTGAATTTTCTAAAACCTTTATCCTTTGATTGAATAGTATATATCCAAGACAAATGTGAAAAATAATTGGTAAAAGTAAGGAAGTACTTATCCTCCCCAAGAGAATGAGTGGTCCTCGATTCCTACAAATGTCATTATGAACCACCACAAGGCGTTGATACAATTTTCTTGCTTTAAGAAAAGTCTCTTGATGGTGTTCCCCAACATACACCTTTCACATACACCATTGGGTGGTTCAATTTGTGGAATATCATCAACCATATGTTGCAAGGTCAAAAAGTTTGTATGACCCAAACATTGATGCCATTACTTCTTAGTGTCGTCAACATTAGTGACCATTAAATCAACAAATCCTTTTTGTTTTTAGGAAGGGATAGACTCCCCCAAATTGTACATATGATAAATTAATCAAATTGTCCTAAGATGACCAGTTTAAAACTACCATCTATCTCTTTGATTACCCATATATCTAGCCATAGTTCCACCCTTTTCAATGTGGATGAAGCAATAAATAGAAATAAGGTAGGTGTGGTGTTACTTATTAGTAAATATAATATTCGATGTGGAAATAATATACTATAGCAAGATTTAGAGGAAAAATGACAAATTATAGCAGTAATAGGAAATTTGTATGTGAACCAAAATACCCAATTAGCAATACCTTTATTGATGAAATAATTGTTCACTTTCCTCTTTGAGGGGGAAATGTCCAATTGAGTAGAGCTCCAATTACAATATGCTTCATAAGACATCTCATTACCTTTCTTATACTTATTTTATAGTTTCTATTTAACCTCCTAGGAACTTACTAGTGAAGGAACCTTCTAGTAAGCCTTCCTACAATTATTGCTTTCACACTATATCTACTAGACAGACCTTATTTAATAGAGATGGACTCAATAAATAGAAACATATATATCTACTTAACAGGTTAGGGCAGGGACCTAACATGCCCTCCTCCTTATAAAGAAACCTTATCCTCAAGGTTGGAGATGAGGAAATTGATGAGGATCTCTATTGGTTACCACATGTCATCCTCAGGCTATGTATCTTTCCACTGTATTGGGACCTCTTGTATAGTGTGCTAGCGGAGACACCACTTTCTTTTGTCGAGGATGGATTTGGGCTGCAACCAAATGCAACCTTATTTGTATAGTTTTGGAAGGATAGTTTGAATATGATAATTAGATTCGACTACTTTCTTTCAGCGAGAGACATGAAATATTGGATGAATTTTACAGTGGCTAGGAAGCTCCAATTTGTAAGCAATTATTCAAATATGTTTGAGGACCTTATAAGGGCCATAAAAATTGTGATCAATCTTTTGGTGGTGGTTGTCTTTGAATGAGGTTTGGTTAAAAGGATGTAGATATAGGAACACCTAATCCCCTTTCATCAAAATGGTGTTCGAAACGATGTTGATTAATAGGCTCCTATGATCTAGTTTTGAACCATTACTAGATTATCCTTGAGAGTGTGGAGAATGTTGGCTTGAGTTGGGAGGTTTTTTTCTACCTCCTACACCTTAGAGACTCTTGGTAAGTGGGATAATACTGATGGGGGATTTTGGCCTAAAAAGCCTCAAAGGGAGTCATTCAAGTGGCACCATGATAAGTTGTATTATACCACCATTTTTCTAACCACTGGACCCGTTGGGATCATCTCTCTATGTTAAAGAACCACAAATACACTTCCAAGAACTTGTTGACAACTTCAATTTTACCATGATTTTGGGGGTGATATGTTGTGCTAAGATTCAATTGAGTGACTTGGACCTGAAGCAACTCTTACTAGAATGTTCTAGTGAAGGTGGGGTCACAACTCTTCACAATCAAGTGTGGCATACCATGGAGTTTAAAGATATTATCCATGAATACTTGAGTGATCGTAGAGGCCTTGAAGGGGTGTTGTAGAGCACATAAATGAGCATGATTGAAAAGGTGATCAACCACAACCATGATTACAGATTTATTTCCATATTTTGGTAAATCAAGAATGAAGTCAATTGAAATGTTAGAAAAAATAAGGTATCCCAACACAAGATGAACACCTTAAGAAACCACTCACACAACTAGATCAAATATCATAACACCAATATTTTTAAATGGATAAAACCCTCTAAGAGGGAAACAATCCATGGCCCTAGCCAACATGGCCACTTGAGGAAATATATTAATGCAGGAGAAATATATTTTACAAGAGAGTTTCTCACAATCAATCATTAAAAAATGACCCTCCATGCTCTTTAAATAGAGATCATGGACCAATTGGGTATCAAGCCATGGATCAACATAGTTGTTAAGATTGAGGATAATATGATCCATTGGATCACTCTATGTCTAGAAGATATCACAACCATTATTTTACATAAATACAAATGAATACTAAAGAAACACAGTTTTACCTAAAGGCACATTAGACAAGTTTATCTTAACTAACTCCTAAGTTTCTAAATATCTTAATATCCCCCATTAAGAAAAAATTGGGATAGGATTGAAGGATTTACAAATATGACCCAATAGGACAAGGAAGGAGGCATTAGAGCCTATTCTCCTTTAATGACAACTTCCTAAACTCCTAACATAGATTGCAGTTTGGAAATATTTGCTTATGTAAGAGACTTTGTGAAAATGTTTGCAAATTGATATTCTATAGGGAAAAAGAACACTTCAAGAACTCAATCATGAATGAGATTTCTGATGAAATACATTTGTAGCTTAATGTGTTTTCTACGTTGATGTTGCATTGTATCTTTGGTAATCTTGATAGAAATTTGATTGTCACACCATAGGGTGTTTGGTGATTTTGTTGGAATCCAAACTCCAAAAGGATCCATTGAAGCCAAAAGGCCTCTTGAATTGCATTCATCATTTCTCAGTACTCTACTTTTGCTAAAGAAAGAGAAAGAGCCTATTGTTTCTTACAAACCCAAGAGACATGTCTAGAACCAAGACTAAAAACATAACATGTCTTAAAATTTCGATCCTGAGGGTCATCAGCCCAATTTGAATTAGTGAAACCAACCAACAAAGGAGTCCCCCCTGAACTGTAATGTATTCCAAACCAAATTGGACCTCGGAGATACCGAAGTATCCTTTATGTTTCTTTCCAATGGATTTCATGGGGTATTTGCATATACTGGGAAACAAGACCAATATCAAAGGAAATATCAAGATGGGTATGATTCAAATACAAAAGGCTATTAACTAAATGACGATACAAAGTGGCATCGACTTCAGAAGTAGTGAAGGTTGTATCAAGGTTGAGTCTAGGCTGGAAGGGAGAAGGGGCTAGTTTACAATATTCCATGTGAAAGCAATGAATAAGGTCAATTTTCTAAATTTCCTGAAGGTCAATATACTGGGAAAGGGAATTTCCTTCCTTAGTTTGAAATACTTGGAGGCTAAGGAAATAATGCAAATAACCTAAGTCTATTTTTTCAAATTTATTTTTAAGCTTGGATTTCACATGGGTTAAAAGTTTAGTGTCACTACCAGTGAGGATTAGGTCATAAACATAAAGAACAAGTATTATGATATGGATTCCTACTTTCTTCGTATATACATCGGTGTCATCATGACATCTATAAAAACCAATGTCAAGAAGAATTCTATCCATTTTAGCATACCAAGCTCGAGGAGCTTGCTTAAGACCATAGAGATATTTCTTAACACGACAGACAAGGCTGGAGTCATTCTGAACATAGCCAGGAGGTTGTTCCATGTAGATTTATTCTTGCATATCCCCATCCAAGAATGTGGATTTGACATTCATATAATGGACCTGCGATCTATGTGACATAACAAGGGCTAGAAAAAGGTGGATGGAATTAATTTTGGCTACGGGGAAAAAGGTTTCATTGTAGTCAATTCCTTCAACTTAAGAGAATCCTTTAGAAACTAATTGGGCCTTATGTCTTTCTACACTTCCATATGATGCATACTTATTTATGTATAGCCATTTACATATGACAATTTTTCTTCCTTTTGGAAGAGGTACAAGATCCCAAATATCATTTTTCATTAAGGAACGCTATTCTTCATTCATTTGTTGTGTTCCAATCTAGATGACCAGAAACTTCTACAAATGTGTCTAGATCACGAGTCTCTAAAACTTGATCCAAAATAGAGGAGGCTTGTTGGAACTATGAACGTGTATGATGTTGATCTGTAGGATCACTGACAAGATCACTAGTTGCTTCTCATGTTGAATAGACCCATCTGGGAAGTAGTGGTGCTGGTGAAAATTCATGTTCAATGGACTCATCTGGAGGAAGGTGAGCAAGAAGGGGTAGATTTTCATCCTCACTATCATCATCTGAAGAAGAAACCAAAATAATACTAGAATATGGCACAAATGTTGAAGATGATGGGTTGAAGAAGGCACATATGTCAAATTCATCTCATAAACCGAGAGTTTTTCATCAAATTTAACATGTCTTCTAATAATTATTTCATTAGAATGAGGTTGAAGAAGTCTATAACCTTTGAAATATTTAGAATATCCAACAAAAAATCACTTCTCACTTTTAGGTTGTAATGCTTTCCTTTTTTCATCAAGAATGTGATCCCATGCTTCACTACCAAATGCACAGAAGTGACTTACATCTTTCTTAATTTTAGTCCATGCTTCTTCTGGTGTTATATTTTTTAAATCCTTTGTGGGAATGAGATTTATTATGTAATTTTCACAATCGATGGCTTCTACCCAATAATGAAGACTTAATCCTTTATATTGATCATACAATTATCCATTTCCTTTAATGTGTGATTCTTTCTCTTATCGACACCATTTTTCTATGGTGTATATGGAACAATATGTTGCATTTGAATGCCATGTGTAGTGTAGTAAGTTGTGAATTTGTTGTTAACATATTTACCTTCATTATATGTGCTAAACCTCTAAAGTTGATGCTCATATTGTTTTTATACAAGGGCCTTGTAAACCAAAAACATGTCAAAAACTTCACTCTTAAGTTTTAAGAAATAAACCCAAGTGCGTCTGGATAAGTCATTAATGAAATTTAATAAGTGCTTGAACCCAAAAAAAGAAGGAGAAGGAAACAAACTACACAAATCAATATGAACAAGATGCAAAGGGGCCAAGGCATGCCAAGAGGCATGTTTGTCAAAATTGTCCTGATGATGTTTCTCGAGGACACAACCAACACAAACACCATTTTTGCAAGAAATGAGAGGAAGAACAATCACCATATTTTGATTACATGTTGTAATCAACATTAGTTTAGATGACTGAACCGCTCATGCCAAATTTTTCTCAAGTAATCACTATGAGCAATGATAACTGATGGAAAATATGATGACCGAAAGCTATCAAATTTGTACAACTTGATAATATCATCACAAATTCTAGTTGCTAGGACATGCTTAGGATATTTTGAATCCTTGATTACAACTCGGTGAGGTGAAAACTCTAATGTTTTACCTTCACTTGAATGAGTGATATACTATACTAATCCAAGGTTGTAGGAAATACTTGGAACACATAATACATCATTGAAATGACCATTATCTACTTGAACTGTTTCAAACCTTACAACACTAAGAGATCTATCATCACCAAAAAATATTTATTTGGTTTTACATTCATTAAGAGCAGAAAAAATGGCTTTATCTTTATCCATATGATAAGATGCTCCATAATCAATAAGCCACTCATTAGAAGAAATAGATGTTGCATTGAAGGAGAAACTAGAAGAAAAATGTTCAGTTGCGTGGGAAGAAGAATTATAAGAAAAAAGGATCAATATTGATGTTGTGATTCTTCATTGTTGCTTCTAAGGCTTCCCTCTTTTAAAAAAATTTAGACTCTAGATGACCATCTCACCCACAAAAATTGCAATGCATGTTAGTCTTCTTACATTTTGATTTTGGTCTTTTGTCACCATTGTGAGGAGAATATGGTTAAGAGGGTTTGGGATCCTTGTTTTTCTTGTTGTTTCCAGGATGTTTCTTCTTTGTTTGCTTGGATTTATCTTCATGTTGGACCACTAAGGCTTTGTTGGATGTACCTCTAGGTGCTAATCACTTCAATATGCAAGAGCTTGACTTGCTTTATAATCAAAGAATAAAAAAATTACTCAAGAGAGGGTTTTGTGTATGAATACCCGAGAGCTTCTCTGGTGGCATAAAAAATAGATACAAACATAGAATATGTAGTACCAAGCTTAGAAAGAATAACATATATACCTCTATCATCCTTCATGTATATTTCACATTATTTAAGTAAAAGTTTGAGTGTTTTGAACTTATATAAATAATCTTCAATGGAATGGAAATCATTAGGACTTAAAAACATTATCTTATTCTCCATTTGTGTTGAGTACACTGTTATCACATGATTTGTAGTTGTTCAAATCCAAACACAAGATCACCAAATATTGTGTAACTATAAGAAATCCTACCACTGTCACCTTAGCAAGAAATACCTTTGTTTTAGTGATGGAGGAGGTCCACCACAAGGGAGGCTTCCCTGGTGACCTCAAGTGATCAAAGTAGCAAGTTTGACAGAAAAGTCTACCACCCCCTCTCTTGATCACCAAAGTCAATGTCTAGGTCAAGGAGAAATAAAAGTTAAAAGGTGGTTTGAGTACCTTCCCAGGGAAAGAACACTTATAAAATATATATGATGAATTCCAAGCACAAGTAAGTAAGTATCACCTCTTTAGGAAACTATACAACAAGATTTAATACGGCTGTTATGAAATTGCAATAGTATGACAATTTATAACAACAAATACAAATTAGTAACAAAAAAAACAATAGAGTTCGGAATTTCATTAATTGACAATGATCCAAAAATAATCTAGAGAAGACTAAGGATAACTCAGAATTCACAGAAGCAATTCAAGAAGCTCAGAATGGCCTCAGTAGACAGAGAAAGGGAAAAAAATCAAAGTCTTCAAAACTCAGTGAAATTGGCAACATCGTGAATCACAAACTTTCCAACGACATAAACGGCTCGTAAAACAGAGTTACAGATCAAAATATATTCACGGTCAAAGTTTTGTTCAACCTAGCCCAGTTAGCAGAGATGAGTCAACATCTGTACTACTGACGTAAGCATTAGTACAGATGACGTCGGCATCCGTACAATGTATGTGGCACACGTAGAGGATGACATGTGTCATGCTAACGTTAGAATGACGTCAGCATGATGACATGGCAACACCAGAGGCTACCACGTGTCACTCATTTTTGGCATTTTCAGGTCAACATGTGGACCAATGAGGAAGTGCCACGTGACAGTCCATATAACCACGTGGCAGGTCGTACGGGACGTGGTAGACACGTGGCATCCATACCATACGTGGCAGGCTGATGTGGTAGATAGGTGACATGGTAGGATGACTATACAAGTGAATGATGTGGGCCAATGGTTGGCTTACACATGGCCCAGTCATGGGCTGCCACGTGGCAGTGGGAAAATTCCCAATGAGGGCCAATAACCAAAATTTCAAAATTGAAAAGCAACCCACCAAATCTGTCGGAGGTCCCGCCAAATCTGGTGGTCGACCTTCCGTTATCATCCAAATCCGACAAATCTAACAAGACTCCAAACTTGGCAGTGGTTTAAACCATATATATATGTTGTTGTAACTACAAGCCCAAAAGGGGAGGTCCGCGGGCTCGACCCCGGGACCTCCCCCAACCAAACGCCTTACATAGAATCCACTAGCCGTTGAGCCAAACAACTCCATTGGTTAGTCCGCTCGACTTTTAAATGATGAGTTTTCCAGTGGACGGAGGAGGAGGGTGCTCGACGATACGATCATGCATGTTTTACGAGGTGAGTACGGTGAATTAATTGGAGGTTCTAGGCACGAAAACCAAGACGATATTTCTCATGGGCTTGGGAGTGCCAGAGTCGTATTGAGGCGTGGAGACAGACAATTTTGGGTAATTCGATGTCGCGAATTCAATGGTGTTGTCTGTTTTCTGATCTAAGAAAAGCTTATGCATCTTAATTCCATAATGAGGTATACTTATGTTTGTTTCCAAATTCTTTTGTTGAGTTAATAAAAAGGCCTACCCATTTGAGAGCGGGACCCGGAGACGTAGTCCACCAGGGACAAACTCTGTTATCAAGTTTTTGTGTTCATATTTGATGCTTATGTTTCTTCATTATGGAGCTTTTCCTTCTTTATGGTGAACTTTAATTTATGCTCATTTAATACAATTCTTTATAAGTCACATCGATGAAAAGATCTTGGATCATGTTGGTATCAGAGTAGTCATATTTGACTTGAATTGTTAAGTGTGAATTCTTACTAGGGCCAAGCATAAGTAGGGTGAAGGAACTCTTAATACTTTCAATCCCGAATTTGGCCATGCATCCCAAAGGAAGAAAATGGCCGAAGAGGACAAGCATGATGAACATGAGAAAAACTTCCATATGGTATTTTATCGCATGTCAGAAATGGTCGAGCGAATGTATGGAGACTATAAGAAGAGGATGATGAAGAAAGGGAAGAAAAAGGAAGCACAAGCTGATGATAATGCTTCGGTGAATCAAGGGTATGGAGGAGACCCTCCTTAGCCTCCATCTTTACCATCAAGTTCTATCTCTTCTTCCTCTGGGCATTCTCATCATTCTCATCATTCTAGCCATAAAATTTCTTTTAAGAAACCATTATTAAAGCTTGATGTAAAATTTTCTTTACCTATGTTTAATGGAGATGCTAATCCTAAAAATCTAGATAATTGGATCTGACAGATTGAAGTATATTTCTGTGTTCAAAAAATTGATGAAGAGGAAGTTAAAGTGCAATTGGGTTCTCTTCGGTGTGAAGGTACCACTCTCGTATGGTGGGAGAGAAAACCTCAGGACATAAGTAAGTGTGGTAATCTTCTTTCCTCATGTTTGGAATTTAAATCAGTGATAAGGAAGCAATTTTATCCATTGGGTTATTTACATAAATAAATGATGGAATGGAAAACTTTAAGGCAAAGTAAAGGTCAAAATGTGCAAAGTTTCATGGAAGAATTTAGGAAGAAAGCTCTTGCATTAAACATTCCTTTGGATTCTTATGAAACTTTAATGAAGTATATTGGCACACTTCACAGTTATATTCGTCTTACTTTATTATTGTTTAACCCCACCATTCTTGACAAAGTTTGTGTGCAAGCCACTCCACTTGAGAACATGGGAAAGCACGTTCAAAAAGATCCCATAAAGAAACCTTCCAATCTCCCACATAAGCAGTTTAGGAAGTTTAAAAGGAAGAACAAAAAGACAGCCATTGTAAAGAGAGAAGAAGGAAATCCATCTTGCATTCATTGCAAGAAGAATGGTCACGATGATGAACACTGTTGGAAAATACATCCAGAGAAGAGACCGAAACAGTTTGGTGGAAAGAGGAAGACAAAGACCGTTGCTACAGTGCAACAAGATCTTGGTTCCGATTCAGGAGACGAAGGAAAGATCACAACGGTTGGAGTACAAGGTAAATATTCCCTTCATGCTATTTCAAATTCCAGTAATGAGTCTCATGATGATGAAATAAAGAGGAATGAATTATTTCATATAAGAGTTGTATCTAAACACACTAAGATAGATACATTTTTTAATCTGGTTCCCAAGTAAACTTGATATCTTAAGCACTTGTCAAAAAGATGGGTCTTGAAACTAAACCACATCCAAATAATTATCCTCTTGGTTGGGTATGTGATAAAGAAAAACTTAATGTCACCAAGCAATGTAGGGTTAGATTTGTTGTTGCTTCAAAGTCGATTGATGAAGTGGATTTGGATGTTGTATCACTTGATATATGTGGCATAGTGTTGGGGAGTCCTTATCTTTATGATAGAAAAACAATGTTCTTTCATCATGAGAACAAATATCACCTTACTAAGGGGGGAGTGGAATATATTGTTAGAGCCCACAACATGAGGGTAAACAAAACACTTTTTAGTGCAGGACAAATGAAGAGACTCATAAACACTAATAAGAGATATGTACTTATGGTCGTAAGGGAAAAGGATTGCGGAACATCCGACACTTTTCAAGGTGTGATCCTTCTCATAAGAAAGAATTAATTTATATTGTTTCTAAGTATGATGACATTTTCCAGGAACCAGATGGATTACCTCTTAAGAGGGAAATCCAACATGAAATACATCTTCAATATGATTCTCCTCTTCCTAATGTGGGCATGTACATGATGTCAGTTGTAGAGATGACAGAGATCAAGGGGTCATCAGGCCCATCTCATCTCCTTGTGGTTCTTCGATCGTGATGGTGCCAAAGAAGGATGGCACATGGCGAATGTGTGTCGATTATCGAGCCTTAAATAAAATCACGGTGAAAAATCGATACCCTCTTCCTCGTATAGATGATATACTTGATCAGTTAAAGAATTTTGTTTATTTCACTAAGTTGGATTTGCGCAATGGATACCATCAGATCAGGGTTGCAAAACAGGATGCATGGAAAACTACCTTGAGTGGTTAGTTATGCCGTTTGGGATTTTTAATGCACTGACAACCTTCATGTGTGTGATGAATGATGTATTCATCCATTTCTAAATGATTTTGTGATTGTATACTTAGACGACATTCTTATATTTAGTGGGACTTGGGATGAACATGTAAGGCATGTAAATAAATTATTGGATACTTTGCAAAGGGAAAAGTTGTATGTAAAATTTTCCAATTGTGAATTTGGTAAGACTGCACTTGTATACTTAGGTCTATTGTAGGAGGAGGACAATTGAAAATTGATCCTTCCAAGATTGATGTAATTGTAAATTGGCCTGAGCCCAAAAGTGTAACCGAAATACAGAGCTTCTTAGGTGCAATCCAGTACTAGAGGAGATTCATTTCAAACTTCTATTTTATTGCAGCTCCTTTGCATGCCTTAACCAGTGTGGAGAACAATTTTCAGTGGGGATGAAAGAAACAAAAATATTTCGATACTTTGAAGGAAAATATCAGTACCACACTAGTATTACCATCGCCAAATATTCAACAACCTTTCAAGATCGAGACAGATGCCAACGGGTACACCATGGGTGCAGTATTGATGCAATATCGTAAGCCTATCTGTTACCACTCTGAAACTTTTAACCAAGTTGTTTTTAACTATCCTACGTATGATAAAGAGTTGTATGCATTAGTTCAAAGAGTAAAGAAATGGAAGCACTACTTGTTAGGGAAGGAAACAATCATACATACAAATCATCAACCCTTACAGTATCTCCAAGCACAAACCAAACTGCAACAATCTCGACATTACAGATGGATGGGTTTTATACAACAATTTCATTTGGTAATCAAATACAAAAAGGGTACAAGTAACAAGGTCGCTGATATGATTTCTAGACCTCCTATTGATGCTTCTATTATTTTCAAGAATGTTTCTTTATCTCATGATAGCTATGTGGAACAATATGTCATTGATGAATATTTTAAAGAAGCATTTTAGAAGCTAACCCATGGTGCACAGGTAGAGAACTATTGTTTGCAGGGAAAACTATTCTATCATCTTGGAAAGCTATGTATTCCTACAAGTGAACGAGTCCATGTAATATGAGAAGCTCACACTTCTCTTGTGTCTAGGAATTTTAGGCTAGGAAAAACTATGGCTCATCTACAAAGGTTTTGTTACCGGCCTCAGATGAAAGCAATTGTAACTAAATATGTAAATGGGTGTGTGATGTGTTCTAAGTGTAATCCCACTAATAGAAAAATGGAGCTATACTCACCACTTCGTGTTCCATCCCATCCATGGGAAAGTATCTCCATGGATTTTATAGGGGGTTTACCAATGTCGAAAAGGGGTCATGACTATTTGTATGTTGTAGTGGATAGGTTCAACAATATGTGTATCTTAATGCCATGTAAAAATCAAATCACTACTGAGAATACTGCTAATTTCTTCTTTCAATATGTTTGGGTTCACTTTGGGTTACCCACATCCATTATCTCGGATCGAGATACTCGATTCCTTGGGGATTTTTGGACAAGCTTGTGGAGAATGATGGACACCAAGTTGAAGAGGATCAATGCTTTCCATCCACAGAACGATGGACAACCAGAGGTTGTTAGCCAAACAATGGTACTTTTGCTTCGAGGCTACTACAACAAGCATCCCAATTTATGGGATGAACATATACCCTATGTACAACATGCTTACAATCGAGCCTTACATTCCTCCACTCAGTGTTCACATTTTGAGACATGTTTTGGGTATTTTCCTAAGGTTCCTTTGGACTTGATGTATGTGAGAGATGTTGATTCAAATGAAGAAAGAAACGAAGACATATCCCATAAGTTCATTCAGAGGATCCAACAGGTACATCAAGTAGTCAGGGAACAATTGGAGAAAATTCAAGCATAATATAAGGCTTGGCATGAAAAACACAGGGTTGATCATCAATTCCACGTTGGAAACCAGGTATGGCTTCACATCAACAAGGAGAGATTGAAGGGTGAAGGAAAGAAACTCAATCCCATTCGTTATGGACCCTTCACTATTTTGGAGAAAAGTGATACCAATGCTTTTCATCTAGATCTTCCACGTTATATGCAGATCTACTTAGTTGTAAATGTAGACAACTTGAAACTTTTTGAACCTCCCATGATCATGGATCAAGGTGAGGAAGTTTCGATACCTTTAGTTGATGAGTTTGTTCCTGAGTACTTGGATGAGTTAAAGGAAGATATCATCTTGGACAGAAGGACGAGGACTTCACGCAGGGGTGATGTTGATTGTCTTCGAGTAGGCTTAAAGGGTGTTAGTCACCATTAATTTTTTTGGTGTGAAATCAAGATTTCAGGACTTAGAGAGACGCTAAATTGGTTTGGAATCTTGATAAACCAAGGAAGGGGATAAATCTAGCAGGAAGAGGCTAAATCTTGCAGGGGATCTAAGGTGATGGGACCC
>ML796274.1:176464-197418 GCA_009831015.1 Picea engelmannii | reverse complement strand
CCCTAATTGACTAAGATTCAAACGTCTTTGATATTGAAATCACCATTTCACCCATCTCTGTGTCCAGAAGAAACCTGTCCGATAATGTAGGAAGGAGTATACCATTCCTTAAGGCAATCCAGACCACCATAGTCCCTTATGCTGTTGAAATCGCTTTTCCATTTCCTGAGTTTATAGGTTGGTTCGCCGAATAAAATTCACATGAAGAAAGAGTCGTCATGAATAAACAAGGGTTCAAAGTCATGTGTAGGGTAGAGAGTCTATAAATTCGATATTCCCTCGGTATACCAGAGTCTTTATCCACAATTTCTTAACCTTTCAATGAAGAAAAGATAATTAGGGTATACAAAGAATGTCCATCAGAAGTCAGAGATCTGTTTTTATAGACAATTGTCAAACCAGAACATTTTTCAGAGAGTCTATCTTTGCCAATGAATGTGAGTATAATGTTTATTGTAGTCCAATAGGTATGTTCCCTTTTGAGTCAAGTTTTAGGTCTAGACAATGATAAACTTGTGGTCAGATTCATGCTCAGTTTCATTTTGACATTTTTTAAATCAGAGTCTGGTATGTCAGTCCGCATCAGTTTTGATCAATTCATAGCTGATAATATCCATAAACAACTAGTGAATTTTTCGCTTTCTAAGGAATTTCAGATATTACACCTATTTGATGAAGATTTTCCTGGAAATAAATAAGAGAGAATTTATTGAAGAGCCTTTATATCAACAGAGTGTAAGAGGATTACATTGCTCATCTTCATCAACAAAGCCATGTCCGGAGTTTACAGTTTGATTTTCAACACCAACCTACCTAGAGTTTTGGATGACATGAGGAGCTATCTATAGCCAAATCCAGAGAAAAGATTGGGGGATTGGGTACTATTCATGCACTCAACAGTAATCTAGGTTTATGGTTGTCAAGAACCCCCCTATCTATTGCCTATTTTTCTGACCCCCAAAGTCTTTTCCCTTGAATTCATCAGGCAGAGAATTATATATGAAACAGAGCATTTCCTGAAGTTGCGCAAATCCAACCTCAAATTCCCTTTTATCATTGGCCCCTTCACTTTAAAAACTAGATCATTCCTATCTTAGATTCAAGAAAATCTCAAAGAGTTTGTTTTTTCACAGCTACAGGGAAGAAGATATGATCCACACCAAATCATATCAAAGAGAAGATTGATGAAAAAACAAGCCCCTTATGAGAATGAACATGTTGAGGGTTTTGATAAGCTGGAAAACATAGAAGTCTGTGGTGATATGGGAGCAATCTTGCAACCAACTCAAACACAACAAGTGGAGGAAACTCTGCAACAAAGTCAATCACAACAAACTTCCTAGAAACTGGTAGTCAAAGTCCCCAAGGTGAGTGTTTACAAAAAGAGAAACATTTTAGAGTCCATGGACACCAATGATCCAAAGACTTCTCCTAAGAAGATGAATATTTCACAGTCTCCACAGATAGTAGATTTAGAGGAGGAAGATCCCAGAGAACAAGTAAATCTATATATGGTGGAAAGTGACACTAGCACTGTAGAGGTTGAAAAGGAAAGCAAACTCCAAAGTGAAGGCATCCCAAGAACCTTTAGTAGCAATAAACACATCTTTGATTAAACATCTAGGGAAGCTTATCAATCTAAATAAGACTTTGCAAAACATTATGCTGAGAAAGGAAACATTTCTCTGGGTGAGATGATGGATTTAGTCCCTGAAGTGGAAAATATTTCTCAGCACAAATATTCTCTGATCATAGAAGGGACATTAAAAAGAGGACCTTTAACATTGTAGTTGCAGATGAAGACAAAGTATCTGAGATCAAGATAAGGTATGAAAACATCAGTGCTCCAGACAAGGTCAAATTCCATAAGAACACCAGAGATATGTTGTATTCTGATTACCCGAGTTTAAGATTGAAGAATTCAAAGCTGTCATCTTAGGCAATGAAATTGGAAGGGCCATCGAGGCAAGAAAAAGAATCTAGTAGAGCTTGGAAAACTCATGTCAAGAGGTTGGAATCTGAAGGCCCCCAAGGGGTGAAATCCTCATTGGATGAGAAGGATAAATTGATTCAAAGATTAAAGAAGAAAATGAAAAATGTATGCCACAGAGCATCCACAAACAACAGAATTGGTTTCTCTAGAACCTGAAAATGAAACTCTTCGTCAAGAGGCATTGGACTACAAGGTTAGGGCACTGCAACTGGAACAAGAAAAGGTGAATTGGTCACAAGGGAAAACACAATTGCTAAATAGGGTTGTAGTTGTACCTCTTGTTGCAGAGGCTGGGCCAAACACTGAAGGACTTGTCTAGGTTATGTCACAAGTTAGCCTGAAGGAAGGAGAAATCAAGGGGCTGGTAGGAAGCATAGAGAAATTGAAGCAGGAGATGTAGGCAAAGGATGAAAGAATGGCTCGAGTTCAAAAGGAAAATGAAGTCTTGCAGGAAAGGATAGATAAATTGAAGATGAGATTAAGAGGAAAAGGCATGTTGCAGGGAGCCGAGCATATCATATATGACTCTATAGCTGCCGAAGCTATCAAATTCAGAGTGTATTTGGATTTCATAAATGATAAAGACAACATGGCCACCACAGCCAGAAGCAGGTGCACTATTGTGAATGAGACTTTAGCAAATAAGCCATCAGAATGGGCCCAAAATGACATAAATCTACTCAATTCCATTCCTACTATATAACTTCAGACTACTGGAGTTAAAGACAAAACCAAATTGATTATTTGGGCCAGGAGGGTTATTTATAAACACAACCTGTTGAAATCAGTCCAAACCAAGGCAACACAGATGGATCAAAGTGTGCAAGAGTTCAAGGATTTGTTTGAAGAGTTGTTTGTCAAATGCCTTCCACCATTTTGGGATGGAAAAGGAAAAATATAAGATTAGGAAGAACACAATGCTTGCTTCACTTAGTGCGGGATGGCTCATTCCAAATTCGAAACCCTGGAGGAAAATATGAAAGGAGCTACACTTGTGGAGCATGTGCTTACAGACTTTGAGATTCTGAATCAGTTCAAAGCAGTCAAAATTGGACTACCAGTCATGAAATATGCCTCCTGCATTGACCTGGAGATCCTGATCAAATAAATGATAGACTATGATATCCCTTCTGACTTGCAATGAAGGAGATAGTATGGCTGGGTAAGACAAAGTGTAGTTTTCCAGGGTCTAGTAAATGATGTTCAGGTGTCACTAAAGATGGAAAATCAGTTGGAAGACCAGAACATAACAAGTGGAAAAGGACGGGACTGAAATGTCAGAGGAGCCATAATCCAGATCATCAAACATTTAGATATATGTTGATTCCTTTGAAAGTCATTTTTCTTTGTTGTTGAGGGAAAGAAGACCCACTTCACTAGATGATATGATGAGTGATGCAATAGAAGTTGAAGTAAATATAATGGCTTCAGGAAAGATCAAATATAATTATGATAGGGACATGAACAAGGTTCAAGATAAGTCACAACCTTCAACCTCACAGTCCTCAGAAGATAGGTTTGAACTGATGATGAAGACCATGGATAAACTCATGGAGAGGATGTCCTTATATAATAAGCCTAACACCAGAGAACATGCTGGTGTTCCACTCAGGAATCAGAGGAGACCAACAACTCCACAAATCAGACAAAGAGATCAGAAGAACTAGGGTGATCAACAAATAAGACCTCATTTTCAAAATAATTATGTAAATGAGAATTTTGATGAAAATTTTGAAGACAATATGCATTGTTCTGATGGTGATGAAACAAAGTTGTTTTTGACTAAAGAACAACATGATCAGTTCATGGATTCAAATGAAATATTCATGCCGGAGAATGATGAAATTTTGTTAGTGGAAAAAGAAGATTACCAAACAGGGCTGCATAATTCCATCATGCAATTCCAGAAACAATATAATCTTTGAAACAAAAAGGTGCATGCAAATCCTCCAAAGGGAAATCCTACCAAAGAAGCTCAAAATAATACACCTTCTTCAAGTTAGCTTAAAAAGGACTATGTTGCAAAGGATGCTATGGATAAAGGAATGCAAAGGGAAGAACCTCCAAAGAAAGTACCTGAATCAAGAAAGGAGACAGTCATCGAAGAGGTAGAGAAATTTTTTTCTTCCTTTAACTTTGAAAGTGAGATGGCCAATATTAAAATCTCTATTCCATTCAATGAGCTGATAAAGAATAATGAATATAGAAATCAAATCATCAAAATGCTCAAGATGGAAGAAACTTCTGATACTTTGAATATACAAGATGATCATCTTGCCATCTTGTTTGGCCCATGTGTAGAGGAGAGTAGTGATGATGATGAGGTCCCTCCTTTCTATGTTAGTATGAAGATTCATGATATGACTCTGCACAATTCTATGTTGGATTCAGGAGCATCCCATAACCTCATGCCCAAGGTGGTCATGGACCAATTGGGCCTGGACATTACAAGGCCTTACAAATATCTTTTCTCCTTTGATTCAAGGAAGGTGAAGTGCTTGGGCCTAATCAAAGATCTGGTGGTATCTTTGTCTCCAATTCCAGTGAAAAATATGGTCATGGATGTAGTGGTTGATGATATCCCTCCTAAGTTTGGCATATTGTTATCTAGGCCATGGGTTGTAAAGTTGAAAGGGAATTTGCAAATAGATATGTCATACGCCACTATCCCTGTTTTTGGTCAAGATAGGAGGTTGTACCAAGAAGTATTGCTCAAATACATGGTCAGTAACAAATCCCAGCCAAACAACCATCCCATTTATTCTGTGGAAACAAAGATTGGTTCCTCTATTTTCTTTAATGATTTGAGTTTTGAAGAGAAGGTTGCAGACACTGATATGACTGCCAAAGACAAATCTGATCAGCGAGATGAGAAAATTTCAGAACAATAAGACAGTGTAGAGAATGAGATGTGGAACATGAGCTTTGATGGAGCTGTCAACAGAGAAGGAGAAGGAGATGGTGTGTGGATTAACCCCACCAGACTGGACGCAAAACTTTGTTATAATATTTCTTTTGAGTGCACAAATAATATGGCTGAATATGAGGCATTAGTGTTGGGATTGAAGACTTTGAAAGAAATGGGTGCTAGGAGGCTACTTGTACATGGAGATTCTGAGTTGATCATAAATCAAGTGAAGTAAATATATCAAGCAAAGCACCCCAAATTAAGAGAATATAGGAATAGAGTGCTTGAAATTCTTGAAGATTTTTTAGAATATAATCTCTCAACGATTCTAAGGGGTCAGAATCAGATTGTTGATGCTCTAGCTACTTCAACCTCAGTTTTCAAAATTCCAATTTTTCCTAACAGGGGATATGAGATTAAGGTCAAGCACAGACCAACAGTGCCTGATAATGTTAAGTACTGGCAGGTTTTTGAAGATGATAAACAAATAGAAAGCTTCCTTAAGATGGATGGTGAATTTGCAAATTTGAATATTGATGAGGAATATTATGGTCAAGAAGAAGATGCAGCTGTGTTCACAAATGATGGCTATTTCAAGAATCAGATTGTTGGTAAGGATATAATGCAGCTAAAAAATAACATCATTCCCAAAGTCCTGGTCCCATTAGAAAAACTCTTTGACAACAATGATGTGACTAGGAGCCCTAAAATTACTGCAAATGAAGGAGATGTTGAATATTGCAACATTGGGACTCAGGAGGATCCCAAGGTCATCAAGCTATCCAAAACACTCAGCGCAGAGGGAAAGCAAAGGTATATCAATTTAATGAAAGAATTTCCTGAGGTTTTTTCCTGGAGTTATGGAGATCTGAAATTTTATGATACCAAGGTGATTTAGCATGTGATTCCAATCAAAGAGGATCATAAACCTTTCAAATAGAAATTAAGAATAATTAACCCTTTGTTGCTTCCCTTGATTGAAAATGAGATAAAAAAGTTGTTTGAAGCCAAGATCATAGTATCTCTGAGATTTTCTAAGTGGGTGGAAATTCTAGTGCCTATCAGAAAGAAGAGTGGAGAGATAAGGTTATGTGTAGACTTTCAAAATCTAAAGAGGGTATCTCTTAAGGATAATTACCCACTGCCTAAGATGGATCACATTCTACAAAAAGTGGTTGGTTCTAAAAAAATATCAATGCTGGATGATTTCTCTAGGTACAATCAAGTCATGGTACACCCTGATGATCAGGAAAATACAACCTTTACAACACCATGGGGCACCTTCATGTATGCCAAAATTCCTTTTGGGTTCATGAATGCAGGAGAAACTTTCCAAAGAGCTTTGGATATAGCCTTTACTAATGAGAAAGAAAAATTTATTGTTATTTACTTAGATGATATCACTGTATATTCAATTTCTGATGAAGAACATCTTAAACATCTAAGAAGGGCTTTTCAAAAATGTAGGAAGTTTGGCATTTCATTGAACCCCAAAAAATCTATTTTTGGCATGGAAGAGGGGAAGTTGCTTGGTCACATTATTTCAAAGGAGGGAATAAAGATAGATCCCAACAGAGTTGAGGGAATCCTAAAAATTGGCCCACCTAGAAGCAAAAAGGAAGTGCAATCTTTCTTGGGGAAAGTAATTTTTTTGAGAAGATTCATCCTTAACTTGGCTAAAATCATAAATCACATCACTAACATGCTCAAGAAAGGAAGTGAGATAAAGTGTACCCCTGAAGCCAAAAAATCCTTTGAATATATTAAAGTGGCATTGACCAAAGCCCTAGTACTGGCCAGTCCTAATTTTTCAAAAGACTTTATATTGTTTTCTTTTGCCTCATAGCACACCATTGTTGGTGTTTTATTACAATATGAACAAAATTTTGAGAGGCGTATAGCATACTATAGCAGGACATTGAGGGATTCCCCATTGAAGTATGATATCATGGAAAAACATGCATATGCACTGGTCAAGGACATACAAGATTTTAGAGTTTATATCTCTCATTCTCATACCATTGCTTATGTGCCCAAAAGTTTTGTGAAGGACATTTTAACTCAGCCTGATCCTAAGGGGAAAAGGGGCAAGTGGATAGTTGTGGTGTTGGAGTATGACCTTGAGATCAAACCTGCAAATTTGATCAAAGGGAAGGTTCTTTCAAAGACGATATTATTTATGTGTTGAGAAATTTGTAGGCTCCTCCTGAATTAAGCAAAACCAAGGCCAGGTTTTTAAAGCTAAAATAAACAAAGTTTTGTATTTTAAATCAATCTCTGTATTGGAAGGATCCAGGAGGAATCTTGTTGAGTTGTTTACTGGAGGAAGAAGTAGAAAAAACCATCAGAGAGTTTCATAAAGGTAATTGTGGAGGGCACCATTATTGGAAAACTACTGTGCATAAGATATTGAGGGTTGGGTTCTATTGGCCTATCATTTTTTCTTATGTTTACAAAGAAGTTTCAAAATGTTATGAATGCCAAATGTATTATGGGAAGAGAAAACTGCAGCCTTTTCCCTTGAAGCCTATCTATGTTGAAGCACCTTTTAGACAATGAGGCCTTGATTTCATAGGATAAATTCATCCACAGTCCTCATCTCAACAAAAGTGGATACTGACAGCCAAAGATTACTTCACCAAGTGGATTGATGCAATTCCCACAAAGAAAGCCACATATACTGTTATCATTCAGTTTTTGGAGAACAATATTTTGTCTAGGTTTGGTTGTCCAATCAAAATCATTACAGACAATGAAACAATGTTTAAGTCCAAAAAGATGGAAAAGTTTTGCAATGAATACAATATAACTCTCAGCCATTCCACAACTTATTACACTCAAGGTAATGGGTTGGTTGAATCATCCAATAAGAGTTTGACTAGAATTATCAAGAAGCTGTTGCAATATAACAAAAAGGCTTGGCACAAAAATATCATCCATGCACTATGGACTGACATAATCACTACTAAAAGGTATATTTCCACTTCACCCTTTCAGATTGTGTATGGGACAAAAATATTTTTTCCTAATTCATTAGGATTACCAGTGATGAGGTTTCTACAGGAACAAGATGATGAACCAGATGCCACTAAAAGGAGGACAAATGAACTAATCAATGTCAAAAAAACAAGAGAGAAAGCCTTCAACAACTCTCAGTTACACCAAGACAGGATTAAAAAGGATTTCAAAAGACATAATAAGGAATATGATTTCAAAGTAGGGGATTTGGTGTTGAGATGGGATGCCAGGAATGAAGACAGAGGAAAGCATGGGAAATTTGACCATCTGTGGTTGGGACCTTTCAAAACTGTGGCATACCATGGAAATAATGCCCATCTACTATAGGAACATAATGGAGATCTCATTGGTGGAGGACTTGTGAATGGAAGGTTTCTTGAGCATTATCTCGCTTAAAGGAATTTTCACCCTTTCCATTCATTGTATATAACCATTTTTGTTTTTCAGTTGAAGCAATTAAAATCAATTCAGTAGAAATTGGAGCCCAAAGAAAAGGCCCTAAGTTATGTTGAGTATAATTTAATTTATGTGAATGAAATTTTGCGAATAAGATGTTGATCAATTTAGCTTCATAAGTGGAATAAATCCCAATGGGAAGGAACTTGGTCTTCCATTCTTTGCTACCTAGCTGGGAGGATAACATCCCCAGTTGGAGCCCATGTTAGTCACCATTAAATATTTTTATGTGAAATCAAGATTTCAGGACTTAGAGAGACGCTAAATTGGTTTGGAATCCTGATATACCAAGGAAGGGGCTAAATCTGGTGGGGGCGCTAAGGTGATGGGACTCGATACGTCGCAGACCGTGAGCTCTCTAGATCAATGATCGAGGATCATTTCGGGGGGAATAACTACGCGGAGGTTAATTTCAGAAAGAGGGTCGAAATATAAACCGTGCTTTTCAGGCGGGGCTACATGGCGCCATCAGGTGCATTTCGGGGTGGAAAACAGGTTGCCTCAAACCACTTCCTCACGGCCCCAAAATTTTGAAAAGTATGGAAGGGAATTTTGTTGGTTATTTTATTATTTTTCGAACACTGGACCATTTGAAACTTGGCATGACCACCCTTGTTTAGCTGCAGCTCAATAGTATGCCATTTCTGCTCATTTCCAGGTATTTTTCATTGCATCCATGGAGCCTATCATAAATTCAGTAACAAAACAAGATACCGTGACAAATGAAGAAGCCCTAATTGAACGAGATACAAATCACCATTTCGCCCATCTCTGTGTCCAAAAGAAACCTGTCTAATAATGTAGGAAGGAGTATACCTTTCCTTGAGGCATTTCAGGCCACCATAGTCCCTTATGCTGTCGAAATCGCTTTTCTCTTTCCCAAGTTTATAGGCTAGTGCACCGAACAATATTCACATGAAGAAAGAGTTGTCGTGAATAATCAAGGGTCCGAAGTCATGTGTAGGGTAGAGGGTCTGTCAATTCAATATTTGCTCGGTATACCAGAGCCTTTCTCCACAATGTATTAACCTTTCAATGAAGAAAAGTTAATTAGGGTATATGGAGAATGTCCATCAGAAGTCAGAGATTTGTTTTTACAGACAATTTTCAAACCAGAACATTTTTCAGAGAGTCTGTCTTTGACAATGAATGTGAGTATAATGGTTATTGAAGTCCAATGGGTCTGTTCCCTTTTGATTCAAGTTTTAGGTCTAGAGAATGATAAACATGTGGTCGAAGTCATGCTCAGTTTCCTTTTGAAAATTTTTAAGTTAGATTATGGTCTGTTAGTCCACATGAGTTTTGATCAATTCATAACTGATAATATCCATAAATAGCTAGTGAATTTTTTCTCTCTAAGGCATTTCAAATATTACACCTATTTGATGAATATTTTCCTGGAAACAAATAAGATAGAATTTCCTGAAGCAACCTTTATATCAACAGAATGTAAGAGGATTACATTTCTCATCTTCATCAACAAAGTCATGTCCAGAGTTTACAATTTGATTTTCAAAACTAGCCTACCTAGAGTTTTGGATGACATGAGGAGCTATCTACAGCCAAATCCATAGAACAGAGTGGGCGATTGGGTATTATCCATGCACTCAACAATAATCTGGGTTTATGGTTGTCAAGAATCCCCCTATCTATTGCCTATTTTCTGACCCCTAGAGACTTTGTCCTTGAATTCATCAGGTAATGAATTATATCTGAAACAGAGCATTTTCTGAAGTTGCACAAAACCTCCAACCTCAAATTCCCTTTTATCATTGGCCCCTTCATTGTCAAAACTAGATCATGCCTATCTCATATTCAAGCAAAGCTCAAAGAGTTTGGTTTTTCACAACTACAGGGAAGAATATATGATCCACACCAGATCATATCCAAGAGAATATTGATGAAAAAACATGCCCCTTATGAGCATGAACATATTGAGGGTTTTGATAAGATGGAAAACCTAGAAGTCTATGTTGACATGGAAGCAATCTTACAACCAAATCAAACACAACATGTGGAGGCAACCCTGCAACAAAGTAAAAAACAATAAACTTCCCAAAAACTGATAGTCAAAGTCTCCAAGGTGAGTGTTTAGAGCAAGAGAAGTAGTTCAAAGGCCATGGGCACTAGTTATCAACATAATTCTCCTAAGAAGATGAATACTTCAGAGTCTCCACAGATAGTATATTTAGAGGAGGAAGAGCCCAAAGAACAAGTAAATCTAGATATGGTGGAAAGTGGCACTAGCATTGTAGAGGTTGAAAAGGAAAGAAAACTCGAAAGTGAAGGCAACTCAAGAAACTTTAGCAACAAGAAATAGATCTTTGATAAAACATATGGGGCATATTATAAATCTAAAGAAGACTCGGAAAAACATTATGCTAAGAAGGGAAACATAGATCTGGGTTAGATGAGGGATTTAGTCCCTGAAGTGGAAAATTTCTGAACAAAAATATTCTCTGTTCACAGTAAGGGACATTGAAAAGAGGAACTTTAACATTGCAGTTTCAAATGAAGACAAAGTATCTGAGATCAAGATAAGGTATGAAAACATCAGTGCTCCAGACAAGGTCAAATTCCATAATAACACCAGAGATATGTTGTATTCTGATTACCTGAGTTTAAGCTTGAAGAATTCAAAGTTGTCATCTTATGCAATGAAATTGGAAGGCCAGTTGAGGAAAGAAAAAGCATCTAGCAAAGCTTGGAAGACTCAGGTCAAGAGGATGGAATCCGAAGGCCCCCAAGGGGTGAAATCCTCATTGGATGAGAAGGACAAATTGATTCAAAGCTTGAATAAGAAACTGAATATGTCTACCACAAATCATCCACAAAAAACATAATTGGTTTCTCTAGAACAGGAAAATGAAACACTTCGTCAAGAGGCATTGGACTACAAGGTTAGGGCATTGCAGCTAGAACAAGAAAAGGTGATCTGGTCACAAGAAAAACAAAATTTCTAAATAGATTTGTAGTTGTACCTCCTGTTGCAGAGGTTGGGCCAAACACTGAAGGACTTGTCGAGGCTATGTCACAAGTTAGCTTGAAGGAAGGAGAAATCAAGGGGCCGAAAGGAAGCATAGATAAATTGAAGCAGGGGATGAAGACAAAGGATGAAAGAATGGCTCAAGTTCAAAAGGAAAATGAAGTCTTGCAGGAAAGAATAGATAAATTGGAGATGAGATTAAGAGGCAAATACTTGTTGCAGGGAGCCAAGCATATCATATGGGACTCTATAGCTACTAAATATTCCAAATTCAGAGTGTATTTGAATTTTATAAATGATAAAGACAACATGGCCATCACATCCAGAAGCATGTGCACTGTTGTGAATGAGACTTTAGCAAAGAAGTCATCATAATGGGCCCAAAATTCCATAAATCTACTCAACTCCATTTCTACTACAAAACTTCAGACCATTGGAATTAAATACATAACCACATTGATTATTTGGGCCAGGAGGGTTATTGTTAAACATAACCTATTGAAATCAGTCCAAACCAAGGCAACACAGATGGAGCAAAGTGTGAAAGAGTTCAAGGATTTGTTTGAAGAGTTCTTTATCAAAGGCCTTACACCATTTTGGGATGGCAAAGGAAAATTGTATGATCAGGAAGAATACAATGCTCGCCTCACTTAGTGTGGGATGGATCATTCCAAATTCGAAACCCTAGAGGAAAATATGAAAGGAGCTACACTAGTGGAGCATCTAATTACAGACTTTGAGATTCTGAAATAGTTCAAAGCAGTCAAAATTGGACTACCAGTCATGACATATGCCTCCTGCATTGACCTGGAGATCCTGATCAAATAAATGATAGACTATGATATCCTTCTAACTTGAAATGAAGGAGATAATACGGCTGGGTAATAAAAAGTGCAATTTTTCAGGGTCCAGTAAATGATGTCCAGGTGTCACTAAAGATGGAAGATCAATTGGAAGTATAGAGCATAACAAGTGGCAAAGGACAGGACTGAAACATCAGAGGAGCCAAAATTCGGATCATCAAACATTTTCTTTCTAATTATTGTAATCAGTTTCAAACCGAAACTTTCATTTGTAATTATTGTAATCAGTTTCATAAACTGAAACGTTTCATTTCAATCATTGTAATCGGTTTCAAACAGAAGGAACTCAAACTTGTATAAATATTAGGAGTTCCAAATGTATTAGAGGTTGGCAGAAGTGCAAGGGAACGATCTTAGCTATTTAGAACTTAAATGTAATTTTCTGAAGTTGAATTGAATACACATGCAAAAGTCTTGAAGTTTCCATGAAAATATTCTAATGGTGGTGATCTGAGTTTTGTCTCCTATCTTCGTATGTATTTCCTGTATTTATGATTCCATTTTCATCGTCTTCTGTTTAAATTGGATATTCAAAGGCCCATAATCATCTTGTGATGCTCTCGGCTGAAGAAATTTAAACAGTATTCAAGTTCTTCTTAACTAATTCAGAATTCATTTATTCAATGCTCTGATGGAGTTTTATGTTTTTTTTCTTCCTACACTCTGCAAATTTACAAATTATAACTCAGATTTATCGCATCATTTATCCTTTATCCTCTGGAGAGTTCTACAGACCAGTGAGTGCTTCCATTTATTTTTAGAAGTTTGATTCCATATCCCTAAGTGTCCCTCCTCTTCCTTGCCAGCAAAATTATAAAACCCCCCCAAAACAACAAAACCTAGCCATTGATTGTCACAAAAATACCAAATGATAGGAGAGATCCCTCTATGAGCTAAGCAGTCTAGTACCTAGATCTAAATTTGGTTTGTAGGTTACCTATGTCATTTGTTTTATCAGCTGAACAAATTTATAGAGTGTTAACAAAGGGCATACATCCAAGCAAGGCAAAGTGGATTGAGAAGGACAAGGTGAAGAAACTTTTCCCTCACTTATTTGTTGATTGATGAAATATTTTAGTGGTCCAAAAAGCTCTCAGGGGGAAGGTGTGATCCAAAAAGGATCCAGAGAAGAATAAGGATAACTCAGAATTCACAGAAGCAATTCTAGAAGCACAGAATGGCCTCAACAGAAAGAGAAAGGGAAAAAATTCAAAGTTCTCAAAACTCAGTGAAATTGGAATCATTGCGAAGAGCGTGTCACAAGATTTCCAATGGTGTAAATGACTTGTCAAATGGAGTTACAGATCAAAACATATTCGTGGTCAAATTTATGGTCAACTTAGCCCAGTCAACATGGATGAGTTAGCATCTGTACTGTTGACGTCAGCATTAGTATGAATGATGTCAATATCTGTACAATGTACATGAAACACACAAAGGATGACTTGTGTCATGCTGACATCAACATGGTGGCATGGAAACACCAGAGGCTGCCACGTGTCACTCATTTTCGACATTTTCTGGTCAACATGTGGAGCAATGAGGAAGTGCCATATGGCATTCTGTACAACCATGTGGAAGATACGTGGAATCTGTAGCATACATGGCAGGCTGAACTGACACATAAGTGACATGGCAGGATGAATGTACATGTGAATGACGTGGGCCAATGGTTGGATGCCACATGGACCAATGGTTGGCTACCCGTAATCGAAATTTCAAAAATAAAAAGCAGCTCACCAAATCTGGCGGAGGTCCCGCCAAATCTGGTGGCCAACCTTCCATTATCATCCAACTCTGACAAATCTAAAAAAGACTCCAAAATTGATGGTGTTTTAAACCATATATATGTTGTTGTAACTACAAGCCCAAAAGGGTAGGCCCGCGGTCTTGACCCTGGGACCTCCCCCAACCAAACTCCTTACACAACATTCGCCAACCGTTGAGACAAATGGCTTTGTTGGTTAGTCTGCTCGACTTTTCCAATGGATGGAGGAGGAGGGCGCTCGATGGTATGGCCGAGCATGTTTTACGAGGCGAGTACAGTGAATTAATTGCAGGTTGCATGCATGAAAACTGAGACGAGATTTCTCATGGGCCTGGGAGTGCCAGAGTCAGATTGAGGCGTGGAGACAGTCATTTTTGGGTAATTCGACGCCACAAATTCAATGGTATTGTCTGTTTCTAATCTGAGCAAAGTTTTTGCAGCTTAATTCTAGAATGAGGTATACTTATGTATTTTTCCAAATTCTTTTGCTGAGATAATAAAAAGGTCTACCCATTTGAGAGCAGGACCCAAAGATGTAGTCCACCAGGGACAAACTCTGTTATTACGCTTTTGTGTTTAGATTTGATGCTTATTTCTCTTCATTATTGAGATTTTCCTTCTTTATGGTGCACTTTAATTTATGCTCATTTAATACAATTCTTTATAAGTCACAACGATGAAAAGATCCAGGATAAGACAAGGATAATATAACACATATCCAATCGATTATTATTCAATTGTTCAAAGAAATTTATGAGTATGTTTGGACACTATTAGTGTTTGTTGTTTTAGCTTTGGTAGGTATTCCCATAAGACGTGAAGGTGTTAGGCATGTGGTAATATTCATTGGCACCAGATTATCCTTTCGTTTCATTGAAATTGACCCCAGAATGAGGCTAGGGCCTCATGGGCAAGTTGATGGGATTTGTGGGCTTGTGATGTGGTGTGACACCCACAAGGAGGAATACAATATTCTAATTAATTGTTGAGTTTAGAAAGGGCTCCTAAAATCACTCATGAGACTTGTCTATAAAGGAGAGAGGTCATTGTGACATATGACATTGTGGAAGAATGGAGTTAGCATAAGTGAGTCGGTACTTGTGCTAGGTGGCTTGGTGTTTTCAACAAAGGGAAATTCTGCATGGTGAAAAAATTGGCCTAGGGTTGAAGACTCTTTATTTTCTATTCTTGGAATGGAAAAACAAACCATACGTGTGGGAGAGAGAGAGACAACCACATAAGGAAGAAAGTGTACAAGTGGAGAAAGTCGTACAAAAGGGTACGTACCGGTTTTTGTGCATGTACGTAGGTTTCAATGGGAACAATCGTGTACATATGCAGGTTGCAGTGGGAACAATTGCATACATACGTGGGATGCAGTGGGAACAACTGCGTACATACACGGGTTGAAGTGGGAACAACCATGTACGTATGCAGTTTGCAGTGGGAATAATTACGTACATCCGTACAGAGATTCTTGAGTAGGTGCAGGTCCGTACAGGGATGATAGGTGATGTTCGCAGGTCATATAAGAGGTCTGCAACAAATTTGTGGGAAAAATATATTTTGAGGATAGTGTTGAGTTTTGGTTTTTTGATTTGTATGGTTATTGGAGGACAATGTTGCCCTCATATTTTTGGTGATATTTGTACTAGATGAGAGGAAAAGGTTGTCCTCAAATTTGGCGATATTGTATTGGTTGGGAGGGCTAGTTTTTCCCTTAATATTTTTGAATTTGATAAGGTTACAAGAACATAACTATTGTGTCTCATATTTGTTAATGATTCATCTCCGATATTTTGTGTGTCCACTGCATATAATTTCAGTTAACAATTTTTAGTGTAAAATTGTTCAGTGATAACAACTAGGGTTTTACTATCAGATCAGTAGGAAACAATTTTCAGATTTGAAAATTAGTCACATAAGATTGTATATGAAAATTTACATAGTATTAGAGCTTGGGATTTGAAGAGAATGGGATCATATTTGAGACACATAGTTGTTACAGGTGGTTGCATATTTATCTTATTGTTCTTGGTAGGTCAAGATGGTGAACACATTGAAACTTGAGGACAAGTTGGAAGGGAGAAAAAAAATATGGGCTTGGAAGGTTAGGGTTCTTCTCATGTTGGAGAAGAATGAACTCAAAGAGTATGTTGAAGATGTGGTTCCTAGCTCGACCGATCCAATAGATTTGATATTACACAAGAAGAGGGAAGTGAAGGCCAAATGGGTATTGCTAGAGTCCATGAATGATCACTTGATTCCTCACATTGTTGAGAAGACATCTTCCAAGGAGATGTATGATGCTATGGTAGGACTATACCTGAATGGGAATACAAGTAGGAAGTTGTATTTGAAGCATCAACTTCAAGTTGTCAGGATGTCCAATGAGGATACAATTTTGAGCTATATTATGAATATTACATAGATTCGAGATCAATTTGTATCCATCGGTGATAATGTGGAGGATGTTGAGCTGGTGAATGTGGTGTTGAGAGGTCTTCCTAGGTCTCAGGAACCATTTATGCAGGGGATTTGTGCACGAGAAAAGTTACCAGAATTTGATAGATTCTAGACTGATTTTATCCAGAAGGAGACTCGGTTGATGTCTAGGGATGATATGGATGGTATGGTGAAGAGTAACAATGATGATAACTAGGCCCTTGTAACCTACACTAGGAAGGGGAGAAGAGGTTCTCCTAGGGGAATGGATTCTCTCTCGAGAGAAGCATCTCCAAAGTCGAGGTGGAGGAAGGATCTTAGTAAGATTAGATATTTTGAGTGCCATGAATTTGGTCGCTATGCTTCACAGTTTCCACATCAGAGGGGAAGGGGAAGAAGGAAACATGCATCAACAATAGAGGTTGATGAGGTTGTAGGCAAGTTCCATAGGGATATCTTGTTCGTCTCATCCCTTTCAGGTACAATCTCTATTAGGGGGACTTGGTTGGTGGATAACATAGCATCTTTCCACATGATAGGTTCTAGAGAGTTATTTGACACTTTCACAGAGACTAGCTCAGACTTGTGTGTGGATCTTGGAATGAGATCCAAGCATGCAGTACGAGGATCCAATACAATATCGTTTCAATTGACGTTAGGAGAGGCGTCGAGGGTGTCAAATGTGTTATGGGAGCTAGAACTCATGAGGAGTGTTCTCTTAGTCTCAGATATTGAGAGAAAGGGGTACTGCATATTATTTCAAGATAGGCAAGTGTTGTTTGTGCCCGGATGATCTAGCTTCATATCATCAATGATTCTTGAAGTTAGGGAGGGAAACCTATATAGGCTGAGGGGCCATCCTATATGTGTTGTGGCCAATAAGAGTGGAGAGACAGATGAGGAGGATCAGGTAGATCCACCAGTGGTGAGGCAGGTGGCCCCACCAGTAGCACATGAGGAGGAGTAGGTGGCTCCACTAGTGGTGAGGTAGGTGGCCCTACAAGTAACATAGAGGGAGTAGGTGGTTCCATAAGTGGTGAGTCAGGTGGCACCACCAATAGCATATACAGAGCAAGTGGATCCACCATTAATGAGGAATGTATCTCCACTAGTAGTTCTGACTCAGAGGAAGTCATAGTTTAGAGGCAGTCAACCCTCAGGATCTAGTAGGGAGGAGAAACCTCCTAGGACTGTTCATAGGAGATTAAACTTCATAGGAAGTCAACAATTTTAGAGGGATCATATGGATCATGAGGTTGTGCATACTCAGATGAAGTCAGGTTTTAGAGGGAGCATGTAGACTTAGAGAGATTATGATATCATAGAGAGGAAAATGGCTCAGAGGGAGAGTCATACATTTAGAGGGATTTCCCCCTCAGGTTTAAGCAAGAGAGAGGCATCTTCCAGGATTGAAAAATATGTGTCATGGGTTGAGGAGGATAGGAAAGAGGTAAAAAGGTAGGAGGATTCTAGGAGTTTTGTGTCCTCCATGGAGGATTCATTTATTTCAAGAGGTTTTGCTACAATAATAGAGGAGGCAACTAGTCATGAGGACAAGAGAGTAGGAGTTTCTTTAGTCATAGAGGGAGTAATCAATGAGATAGATTAGACAACATGATTTCTTCAGGGACTAAGGATGCAACCAGTCATGAGGATTGGAGAGTAGGATATCCTTCGATGATAGAGAGAGTATCTAGTAAGGAGGATTGGAGTGCAACTATGGTAGAGGACACAAAGTCACTTCCAATATGGGAGGAAGAGGTACATATAGATGATGATGGATGTGATACCTCCCTTGATAAGAGAGAGTGTTGGTTTTTGTAGCTTCGAGAGGTATTCCCACAAGAGGCCAATGTGTCAGACATGTGGGAATATTCATTTGCACCATATTAACCATTATTTTCAGTGAAATCAACCCCATAATGAGGATAAGGCCTCATGGGAAATTTGATGGGGTTTGTGGGTTTGTGATGGGGTGTCACACCCACAAGGAGGAATGAAATATTATAATTAAATGTTGAGTTTAGGAAGGGATCCTAAACTCACTCATGAGACTTTTATATAAATGAGAGAGGTCATTGCGACATATAACATTGTGGAATAATGGAGTTAGCATAAGTGAGTTTGCACTTGTGCTAGGTGGCTTGGTGTTTTCAACAAAGGGAAATTTTGCATGGTGGAAAATATGGCCTAGGGTTGAGGACTCTCTATTTTCTATTCTTGGCAGGGAAAAGAACACCACACGTGTGTGTGAGAGAGGCATCCACAGAAGGAAGAAAGTGTATGAGTGGAGCAAGTCGTATGGAAGGGTCGATACATGTTTTCAGTGGGAACAATCATATATATACACAGTTGCAGTGAGAAAAATTACGTACGCACGTGGTTTGTAGTGGGAACAATCACATGCATTGATATAGAGCTTCTAGGGCAGGTGCAGGTATTTACAGGGCTTACAGGTGATGTCAACATGTTGTATAGGAGGTTTGCAACAGATTTGTGGGATGAAGATATTTCCATGACAATGTCAAGGTTTGTATTTCTGATTTGTATGGTTATTGGAGGACAAGTTTTTCCTCAATTGTTTGGTGATATTTGTATTGGATGAGAGGAAAAGGTTGTCCTCAGATTTGGTGATATTGCATTGGTTGGGAGGGTTCGTTTTTCCCTCATGATTTTTGAATTTGATAAGGTTACAAGAAGATAAATATTGTGTCTCATATGTGTTGATGATTCATCTATGATATTTTGTGTTTCCGTTTCATATAATTTCAATCAATAGTTTTCAGTGTAAAATTGTTCAGTGATAATAGCTAGGGTTTTACTATTAGAACACTAGGAAGCAGTTTTTAGTTCTGAAAATTAGTCACATAAGATTGTATGTGAAAATTGACAATTAGAGTAATGTATGCATCAAATTAGTGTATGTTAGTGTCGTTGTAGAAAATTTTTGCAACAAGAACAAGTAAATTAGTAAGTTAGCTTAGTTTAGAGTTAGAAAAGTTAGTGAAAATCTTTAGAGAATGAAAATAGAGAGTTGTTTTATCACTTTCATCATAAGAGAGCATGTAGATTAGTGCCTTTGGGTTATGGAGTCCTTTACAACAACAATACAATTTGTTTTGGAGATGATATTAGTAATATCTAAGAGGTAGGGTTTGAAATCTAAGGTGTTAGCACATTAGGGCCTTAGATTTCAAGCCTTAAAGAGAAGGATTGCAAGAGTGTAAGAAATTTTGGGTTCTAGCAACTTTTCTCCCTTCTTAAGTTCTTGAATTAAATTATAATTAAGAGTCTAGAATCAAACTCCTAAAGTGCTATCACTTTAGGGCCTTAGGAGCTTAACTCTAGGTAGGATTTCCTTTAAAAATTTATGGATGAGACTAAACTTGTGAGAGGAGGAAGCACTTATGCTCCTCTGTTAGGATTTTTTCAAACAAGAATCTTCAATACGAACAAGTAAATTTACCATAAAAATTCACTAACATGAAAAGAAATTGTAGAATTCTACTTACTACACCAATATTTGACAAGAATAAACCCTAATTGCAGCACATCCATCCAAAAATCAGCAAAGAATGCTCCACACTTTTCCTCCAAAAGATAACACACTAGGTAAAAGAGCCAATATCCCAAAAATAGTGAAACTTTCAGAAGTGTCTCTCACTTGTGTGAGAAGGAATGTAATGATGAAATGAGTCTTGGAGAGCCATATTTATATGGGAAATCATGGGCACCATAAAACTCTAATGAAAATTCATGTCTTTTCAGAAGAGGGCCGACTTCTTAATTTTCCATTTCAATTTACAAAAAAAGATTTTTACATAAGATAAAACCCTAAAGAGGGTGATGTCATGCCATAGTAGGGTGAAACTAGGCTCAAAGGAGTGATGCCAAGGTTGAAAATGTGGTACGTTGGGCCTCCAAAGGACATATGTCACTCTATGATGTGCCAAGGTCCATGTTGTGCCTCCTCCATCAATCCACCAAGAGAATCCATCAAACCCTAGCCCCATAGGTGATGTCATGGGATATGAGGGTGACATCCAGGCCTCCAAGGGCCAAAGTTCAAGTGGAGAATGGTGGAATCCCATCCTCTATCCATGCCAAGATGCCTCCAAAGGAAAATTCCTTCATCTTCCATACAAAATGCTCATCATCAATGGTGCCCCAGACATGGGGTCTAGCATCCATCCTGTGGGAAAAGTCATGAAAAGACAAACAAGTATGCCATCCAAGGGTCCACAATTCATATGAATCATTCCACCTAATCCACATATAATAATAGAACCACCGAAATATGTGCATCAAACCCCCCTTTTCAAATGAAACACATGCTCAAAGACCTTATAAAATTTGCCAAATTTAGGTATGGGAAGGGTGTCAAGGTGCCCTATTGGGTTAGGATCATGTTGTCAATGATGCCAATGGTTTGATTGATTGATGTCATTGATTGATGTCAAGTGATTGATTGATGTCAAAGGATTGATTGATTGATGATTGATGTAATATAATATGTA
>ML796274.1:153527-167260 GCA_009831015.1 Picea engelmannii | reverse complement strand
TTCCAACAATTGGTATTAGAGCAGGTTCCTTCAAGAATATTCTAACCAATGGAAGGTGAATCCATGCAACACGCATTGATAGATAGGAAAGTTTCTCTACAAACATAGCTCCATTATTTTTTGGATCAAATTATGCCTTCTGGAGCATAAGAATGAGAACTTATCTGATGGCTCTTGGGTTTAACATTTGGAGTTCAATTAAGAATGGTTACACAACTCCAACAACTCCACCTATAGATACAACTAAGAAAAGGATCTGTGACAATAATTCTAAATCCATGAATGAAACCATGTGTGGTTTGGAATTCTCATACTTTGTCAAAATCATGTGTTTTGTTTCAACGAAAGAGATGTGAGACAAGTTATAGAATATATATGAAGGGGATGCCAAGGTCAATAAGGAAAAATTACAAACCCATAGAGGAAAATTTGAGAGCCTTGAGAGGAATAAGAAGAGAGTATTATGACCTATTTTCTTCGTGTGGATGAGATTTTCAACATTGTTAGAGTATTGGGTGAAGAGGTTAAAGAAACTATCATTATGCAAAAAGTGCTTAGGTCAGTTCCCCCAAGATTTGATTCCAAGATATCTTCCATTGAAGAAATAAAAGACCTAGACAATCTGGCAATGGATGAGTTACATGGAATCCTCATTGTATATGAAATGAGGATAGAAAATGATAAGCAAGTAAATCCATAAAGGAAGGAAGCAACCTTCAAGGCATCAAATAAGAGAAAGACAAAACAATACCAAACAAGTGACAACTCATACAGTGAATTAGATGTAGAAGAAGCCAACTTTATCAGAAAGATCAAGAGAGGATCTGGAAAACACAAAGGTAAGTTTCCCTTCAAATGTTTTAATTATGGAGAAGTAGGACACTTTGCTGCTAAATTTCCTTATGCAATAAATAGAAATAGAAAAGAAGAAGATTCCAACTTCAAAAAGTAGAAGAAGGGAAAGACTGAAAATATGATAAATTTCTACAGACAAAAGAAGAATCTATATACCAATGAGAACAACAAATCTTCTGATGATAGTGACAGTGAAACAAAAGAGATTATATTCTTGTCCCTAGAAACACTGACTGATGTCCTAGAAAATAGAAACACGGATTTAACAGAATAATACAACCCTAAGATTGATGTAGAAGTGGATCTTGAAGGAGAGCTCATATGTGCTCTAAATGAAATAGAGAGACCGAGGAATAAGAAATAGATACAAAAGGAGCAATTGAAGAGGTACAAAAAAAGAATACCATGTACAAAAGAAAGGTGCAATGAAACTAAAAAAATGATTATCAGTCTAAAAACTCAAGTAGAAGAGGAAAACATAATTGAAGAAGATTTGAGAGCTCAAGTAAAAGAAAAGGAAGATGTATGCAACAGTCTATAATATTAATTATCTTGTCTAATAAAGGATTTGGAAAAATCAAATACCGTTATGAAATTTGAAAAGAGCTCTGCAACTGTAGATGAAATCTAAAACTGTCAAAGATCACCACTTGAAAAGACTAGTCTTGGATACAGTGAGAAGAAGGAAACTAATAAGGAAGGCCCAATCTCCTAAAAATATTTGAGTGAAGGAAATACCAAGAGTTATGATGATGTGCTAAAAAATCCTATCAAGGTTGAAGACAATAGGAGGGAAGAAGAGAATGTTCCACATGAGACAAATCTTCCAAACAAACACAAAATTAGGAAGACTTTTCCATCAATATGGAATCATACAATCATGTACCAAAATCCTTTTTTTGGTTGTTGTTACTCTTGCAATGGTTTTGTTCATAAATCTATATATTGTAGAATAAATATAAAAGATAGTTGTACGAGGAACAACATCAGAGATGCTTATGGATTTTCAAGGAGAAATTACAACTCATTTTCCCCTTTACTGAATTATAACATTATATGTCATAACTGCAACAATTATGGACATATAGAAAAGTTCTGTAGAAGTATTTTCAGAAAATATAAGAAAGAGGAAACTCCAATAGTCATGGAAATAAATCAAGAACAAAGGGAACAAAAGAAAGAAAAAACATTTTTCATACAAGTTGCACTACGTGCACAAAATAATAGGGATAAGTGGTACATTGGCAATGGGTGCTCAAGTCATATGACTGGAGATAAAAAAAAAAATTATCACCTTGAAGAAGAATGAAGGTAATGTTACCTTTGGGGAAAATGACACTTTGATGATAGTTGGAAAAGGCACTCTTAGTCTCGATAATGGAAGGGATATGGTAGAAAAGGTTCTGTGTGTTCAAGACTTGAAGCACATTCTTATCAATGTTATCCAAATGTGTGATCAAGGACACACTCTCACTTTTAACTCCCAATAATGTAAGATCAGAAAGGAAAATTCAGGAAAACTAGTTTCCAGAGTAATTAGAACCCCAAACAATGTGTATATTCTTGATGATATTAATGGAGAAAAATGCTTCATGGGGAAGACAAATGAAATTTGGCCATTGTTGATGATTAAAATTGTAATGATGAATTCCACCTGCAAAGTAGTGTTAAAGTCGTATTATTAACTATGCTAATAATATAATACTAGTAGGTGGGACCCCCTTGTAGACTAGAGGTGCAAGGATAGACATATCACACATTTTTGTTGTTGTTGTTTTGATGCTTCCTACACAGTCCTACATGGTTAACAATGCAGTCTTGGTTTCATTTTAACATAGTAACGGGTGGATGATGCATTTTATGGAGTGCTTCTTGCGATCCAAAGCATTTTTTTGTTATGATTGGCATGTATTTACAGTTGCTATGATTTAACCATGTCACTAATCATTGTGATCGATTACCTAGCCACATATATGCAAGAGATATATTAGTGATAACATAATCAAAACAAAGAAAAAAAAAACTATGAAAAAATCTTAAAGGGAAATAAGTTATGTTTGAGCTATGATAAAGGGTTATATGCAAATGGAAAAGTAAAGGGATGTTAGTGTTAGTCCTAAATATTATGCTATGGTTGGTTAGTGGGCTATGCGGATTTCACTAGATTTGAATTGGGAGTATATAGCATTGCAATATGTATGTTGGCATAGAATTGTGGCAAGGGTTAACATGTAAATGATATTGGGTGGCGCACTATGCAAAGGATATCGTCGCAGATTTCAAATGTTTTGGCATGGAACACATGGTTTAATTGATTGATGAATGTTTGGTTGTCTCATACTTCGAATTGAATAGGCCGGGAGATGGAAGCAATGTGCATTTACTGCATGTCACTCCATACTCCCCCTATTGGCTGTCACCCTAGCATTGTTCCTTGTTGCATTTTCTGTCAGTTGGTTGTGAAGCTCCTCATTTCAGACTCTTGGAAAGAAGAAGGCTCGTCCAACTCACCCTTTTAAGCATTTTGTTACAGGTATGCTTCTTTTTCTCTCCATCCATGAAATATTCTTTGTTATATGAACAAATAATGGCTCAGTGATGCTTGGATTCTGTGTGTTCCTGAGAATTTCGATTGTGTAAATATGTGTTATATCTCTCTGTGATGATCATAAAATGTTTTGGAATGCAAGCAAAAGAATTGGGTTTTGTTTAAGTTGTGCATTGACTGGTTGCTCGATCGGTTTAATATCGTGATGGGTCTCTGTGGATAATAAGTGAATGTGGTACATATCGCTTTGTATTGATGGTGGAGGGTTTTGTTCTATGTATTACCGTCAGTTATTTCATTTCCTCATAGTAATGATTGTAACCCTTATCCAGTCGCATTTAGATTGTCAGTAGTTGTTGTGTTATTTCTTCAAACCCCGAGTCATGGTCGTTGGCTCATCCTTATTGTATTTTCACTGAAGTATCCCAAGATCAAGTCTTGGGGTGGCCAGAACATTAATATGTACTGTATGGTTGTGGGGTGATACAAGTTATATCTCAACGTTATGTCAAAAGGATGTATGCTTCCTCACTGGTATTGTTGTCAGGTTGTTCGACTCTTAAGAAAGTGGACAGAGAGGTTATATCTCTGTGTGTTCTTTTAATAATTGTCATTGTTCAATTAACTTCACCTCTCCTCTACAAGTGTTAAACACACTATGTGCATTGGTTTATTATCTTCCCACCTTTTCTCTCCTCGGTTGTTAATCATTGGTCTTGTCCAAGACTTAGAGTAATAAGAGGATTGTGTGGTTCATTGCTCTATCTTTTTCGAGGGTATTATGCCTATGATTGATAAGTCTCGGAAGACATCCAACTCTTTGTGTTATGGTTAAAGGATGAACACGCTCTTGTTGTCTTCCTTCTTTTGATTGTGATAGACCCGATTAAAATTCCAATTGTCTTTGCTCCCTTCGAGCACCTTCTTGGTTGTCGAATATGAGTTTATCAGTGGAATGCTTATGGAGTTTCTCATCAAGTCTTTGTCTCATATTTCTATGATAAAATTGGTTGAACAGTTATATGCGCTTTCATACAATCGATAGTTGTCTTCTTTCATTATGGTTTCACTCACTGTGTTTTTACTAGCGTGGTCTTGATTGTAATTGGAAACACTTGTGTGTTTTTCCAGGCCCAATCGGGGTTATGGCTAATTTTAAAAATGATATTTGTGTGTAATTGGTTATGTTCGCTTTGTATATATTATTGGATCATCGTACAAATTATCAATGGTTTTAAAAGGAAGTTATATCAACAATGATAAGGCCCGGGTTTTATGTTGATTGTTGTTTCGTTGCAAGATCTTGTTGATTGATATGATGAAGACTGTGTGTAATCGGGCATATTTTGGAAGTTTGTTCGTATTTGAAAAAAGGACCTGTGTATATTTTAATTGGGCCTGATTGTAAATTGGTAGACAATGGATGTTGATTATTATAGTGGTGCATTATGGTTTATCAGGGATAGAGGTCCAACATATTATTATGCGTTTTTTTTTAATTCTTAAAAAGAAGGAAAAGAAATAAAAGATCAACGCTTTCTTAAACAAGACTGTTGAAATGGAAAGTTTGTTTTGGTTATGAGTTATGATTGCATAGACTATTATGAATTGAGAAATTATGGGAAATTTAAATGTTGGAACAACAAACAATTTGACACATAGTAAATGTTGGTGTGGTGTTGGTGCTTTTTGGATTGATTTTAATACAGAGTTATGATTATTGATTAATTAATTTTTTTTATGAACAATATCTGTTAACTTCCCTGCCATTCTCTCACTTTTTCACACATTACAAATCCCCTCACATTCCCATATTCACTTTGCACGCCCTATTCTTAAAATTAAATTATAATTAAATGGAAACTATGTATTATAGCAATTAAAGGATGACACAAAGATGGGTTACAGTTGACTTGTTTTGTTATTGCAAAACAATTGATTGTTTAATGATTCGCTGAGAAATAATCATGATCTACTCCCTTTCATTTTCTCACTTTTCTTCTCATTTCAACTCCCTCAGATATCCCATAACCGTTATTCACCCCCTACTTATTGACAAGTATTAAATGATTTTATGGATTGGATTTGCATGGGTCTGATGTGTTGTTGAGACAAACTTTGTTTCATATTTAAAGAGATGTCATTTATGGTTTGTTTAAGAATCTAGTTGTTAATAAACGTTGCATACAAGAATGAGCTTCTTCAATAGAGGAAGCCATGGTGGAAATAATAGGGGAAGAGGGAATTGGAACAGAGGCCCTAGAAGGCCAAGATTTTCAATACAATTTGATGCAGATCCACAAGAGTTAAACCAGATATTCCAAGCTGGATTTTTCAACTAGATTGGACAAGGGGTAGTCCAACCTAGGCCAGAAAGGCCTCCCTTCCAACCCCAGCATGTCCCTAGTATCCCAGTTCCCCCTCATGTCTCATTACAACATGAAGTCCCTGAAAATGACAGATGGCAAGAGATTTTTCACCCAACAGTCTCCCAACATCGTGGCTGGCCCAATTTGTCTCTACCTGCTCCTCCTGCACCAGTTAAACTAGTTGTCCAAATTTCCCCTGCACACTCACCTGTACAGTCTTCCCAAACAAGCAAGAGACTCAAAACCGAAGCTCACCATACACATGATAAAGGAAAATTTGTTGTTTCCCCTCCTCTCTCTCAAGTGATTCAACCAAATCCCTTTCATCTCACATGCACTTAAGAGATGACTGCTCTCATGTTATTAGAGAGATTAATCCTAAACGCTCCACACTGCCTAAGGCTAATTCAGAGAAATCAAAGGGAGACAACAACAACAAAGGGAAATTTGCCTCCCAAAGTGAAAAATATGGGTTTTGAGTATATTTATTTATTGATTGTTGAGAACAGTTGACTGCTGAAGTTTCTGGACAACATACTATTTTTGGATATTTTGGATATTATATTTTTGAATATGGTTTAAAATATCATTGATATTAATTTTCAAATTATGAGAATGATGATGTGAGCCACAAGGAGGGATGTGTTTGATTGATTGACTAGTTGTGTTTATTTTTGTTAAGAAACTAAAGGGAGTCACAAGGGGTCCCACCTACTAGTTATTATTTATTAAAGACACATATTATTATTATATTAAATTTTCCCCTAAACTAAAAGTTAGTTGAGTTTTAATTAAATTAACTAAAAGAAGTAGTTGAACTACTTCAACTAATTTTGATTGCTTAAAGGAAAAAAGAGAAGGAAGAACAAGAGGAGAATAGAAGGAGAAAGCATACTAAGGTCCTCTCTTGAGTTTTATTGAGATAGTTCAGTTTTCATTTATTCTTTAATTCATTAAAAGCCTAATTCTCTTTTATGAAAGCAGGGTCCTATTGTAGACAACAATATTGAAGGTTGAATTACATCATTCAGACACTTGTTTTTTAGAGGTGTTGATCTATCTTTGATAGTCTATGTAGACTTGTATGTTTATGAATTAAATTTCATGACTGATAAAGGATATTGTGTAGAGTCGAGTGGGAAAAAATCTGTGGCAAGTTGATCCAGCTTTTAAATTTCAGTTTTTTACTTTCTGTCAGAAGTCCTTTTGTATGGTTTTCATCGGGGACATCTAAGTTTGACTTTGGTCCAAACTCCCTTAGGGATTTTTGTAAAGAGAACGATTCTTTTGATTCCTTGGAATGAAATAAGAGATTGCTAGTCTATCTCATCTGTGTTAAATTGTGACGTGGTATTTTTGGTTTTTCTCCACATTTACTTTTGCATATGTTATATTCAAAAAATTGTATAAAAATATTGAATTTTACAACAATATTTTATTATAAAAAATCAGCCTAAGCCCTTGTAATTAATACTTGTGGATTAGGAAATAAATTTTGAGGCTATAAACATAGGGTGATATTCCCGTCTATCTTGCCTTAGCCAAGAAAGATCTAAAAATGCTTTAGTAGGATTATTTCATATCTTTTTCCTCAACATTTATTTGGCGACAATACTGGGGAGATCTTCCATATCTCTCTGGTTGATTTTTATGCTTTATTATCATTGAATACATCTACTTTTTTTATGTTGATTCTTTGACTGTTTCATTTCTTAATGACTGTACATGTTGCAAGGCAGCCTCATATTGAGCCTGGTCTTCAATATCATATTAACATTGTTTTAAACTTGTTTAATACCATCTTACATACCGCTAATACCCGGGTTGATCTTAATCACTCATGGGCAACAATTGAGCAAGACATAATTGCCCAAGAACGTTGGCAAGCTAGGAAAAGACAACTTAGGAATCAACCATAGCTTTCTTTTTCCTTTAGTTTTGATCTTCTTTTCATGTCCTTAGACCCTCGTTTTTCTGGGAGAAGAAGAGGTTTATCACCGGAAATTAATCCTATTTCTGAAATAAGAAGAAGGAACGTTGTGTTATCAACCCAACAAAGTGCTCTAAGGAGAACCTTGTCTGATTCATCTAGTTCGTCTTTCTCTCCCTTACCTATCATTCATAAGATGGCATATAGTGGTGGCTCTGGTGGCACTGGAGGTGCTTATTCATCTCAATATTCATCTTCGTCAGTGATTGGTAGCTTATATAGTCACCAAGTCCATGTCCAATCTACCACAAACCCCGCCAAAGTCATTGAAAAGTATGGGCTTTTTCAGTTTGAAGAAGATGCTACCACCACCCCGTGGCATGTTTCCTCCCCTCTTAACCTGGCACCTGCTACTTGTCCACTTCCTAAATTCAAAAAGAATCTCCCTAGGTTTTTAGGGAATAACATTGTCACTATGAATGAAAAACTTGGTGGAATTTTCTAATGCCTGTCACAACATAGGAGCCAATGACAACGATTCTTGTATGTGATTATTTGTGAATTCCCTTGAAGGGAAGGTTGTGGTTGTTCGATATCCCTCCTAATGTTTTATCTACTTGGGAGGAGTTAGTCTATTGGTTCAAATATACCTATGGGAAATCCAAAATCCCATCCGAGCAGTTACAAGAGTACAATAACATCACTTCCAAGGATGGTGAGACTATCAAGTCCTTCAACTTGCATTTCACCAAATTATACAATCAAATCCATGAACTCATTCGACCTCATAACCAAGCCACTTTCATGCATTATTATAATGTATTACCTTCCTCCTATCGTCATATGCTTGAGGAAAAATCCATTGATAACCTTGGTTCCACTCTGCATACTTGTTTAGAGTATGAAGAACAACTTGAAAGAACAGGTATTCCTAAGTGAGACTCAGTTAAACAGACAGACATGTCCGTCCTCTTACAACTTGTACAAGACATGAATAATCAAATGATAGCGTATGAGTGAAAATGAAATGTCTCCTCTCTTACCCCTAGAGCTTCATCTTCTTCTACACCCCCCTTTAGAAATCCAATTGAAAATAATTTTCAGCCTAAAGCTATCAATCCTCATAGTTGGTCTAACTTTTGCGAGGAACACCATGAGGAAAGTACATGTGAGGTAAAGAAGAATGCCATAGATAAAATATTTGGTAAGAGATGTGAAACTACCATCATTGTCCTAGAATTTGCAGAGCCAGAAGATGTCATGATCATAAATACTAGGAATAAATCCTATGCTCCCAAAATCAAATATGATCCTCCCCGCACTTCTTATAGCCCAAGCTCATCCTCACCAGCTGCTACTATTCATGTTCCTAAGGCTCCTGATAATCAAGGAACTACCTCCCCTCTCCCCTCTTCCAAATACAATATTCTAAATCAGTTGGCCAACATCAAAGGAGATGCAACCCTTCTGGACATGGTTGTCGTCCCTGAACAACAAAAGCATCTAAAAAAATTCATGGAAGGAAAAGCTTTCGTTGTAGCCAACCTATTTGAAAAGATATATGAAGAGGATTTGTCTGTAAATAAGGTAGGTGTACATAACTTTAGATACCCTGTAAAAAAAATCCTTGTTTTATATTTTTGTAAAGATTATGGATAAGATTGCCCATTGTTGCCTCATTGACGACGGTTCAGGCCCAAGTGTAATGTTGAAGATTATTATGGAAGAGCTAGGCTTGTCTTGTACAAATGAAAACGCCAGAATCATGCTCTCTTATAATAGTCTACAACAAACGACCATAGGTGAAATCAAGGACGTGACCTTGGTTTTGTGCGTGCACCCTGAAATAAGGACAACCCTTAATATTTAGGTAATCAATATGCCAGTAAGTAACTACTCGATCATCCTAGGAAGAGATTGGCAGGATTTGACAGGTGGATACCTCTCACTCGACAAGACACACTTATTCGTTCCTCGAAATGGTAAAAACATCATAGTCCTCAGAGAGGGAAGAATTTCACCTTACATAGAAAGTGTCCCACATCCTAATTTAAATTATATCAAGGAGGACCTAGGAGTGTATTCCATCTTTGCCGAGGAGGAAAACACTACCTTGGAACAAATCGACTTAGATGACAGGATGTGGCATATGAACTTTGATGGTTCATATTCCAATGAAGGAAATGGAACTGGTATTATCTTATAATATCCCATGGGAAAAATTCACAACTTTTCCTATAGGTTAGAGTTTGTTTGCACAAACAATGTCACATAAGTCAAAGAATTATTGTTAAGCATTGAAAATGCCTATAATCTGGGTTATGGTCACCTTACAGTTTTTGGGGATTCCAAACTTGTTGTGAACCTTGTACGTAAGATATAATCTCCTAGCAACAAGTTAATGAAACGTTACACCCAAACTGTTTGGGCGCTTATCTTGAATCTACTATCTTTCAACATCACTCATGTTAAAAGGGAATTGAACTCAATGGTTGACCGATTAGTTGTTTTTGCGGCCTCTCCTAATCGACAACTTCTGCCACAAAGACCTGATTGTACTTTTAAATCTTTGTATCGTCCACATATCCCTGACAATATAGAGTCATGGCAGGTCTTCCCTAGTGATGAAAGCATATGTGTTTTCATTCAAAATGAACCTTATAAGCCTAAGGAAATTATATCAATATAACATAACAAGATTCCTGAAGCCTTGACTCCTCTAGAAAGTTCATTTTCATCAAGTGATGTAGGCAAAAAATAGAAACATAAATAAGAGGAGTCGAAAATGAAAGTGGGTGAAACCATTTCCTTGAACATTGGAACACCCGAGTCTCCAAAGAATGTTAAAGTAGGTGCCAAATGTTCTGATGAAGAAAAATTGAAGTTCGCCAGACTGCTTGGTGAATTTCAATGTGTTTTTTCTTGGTCTTATGAGGATCTTCATGGTTTTGATCATGCTCTTATACAACATGTCATTCCTATCAAGGAGGGCATAAAACCAGTTAGGAAAAAAAAAAGACCCATTAACCCTGGACTGGAAGCAACTATTTGAAAGGAGTTGGAAAAACTCTTGAAGGATGGGATCATCTTTCTGGTTAAGTATTCAGAATGGGTTTCTAATTTGGTTCATGTTCGGAAAACAACTGGTCAAATCAGATTATGTGTAGATTTTCGTGCATTGAATTAGGCAAATATAAAATATCACTTTCCTCTCCCTAATATGGAAATGATTTTGCAGCAAGTTGCAGCGTCACAGATGATGTTCTTGACGGTTTTTCTGGTTACAATCAAATCAAGGTAAAAAGGGTAGATAAATATAAAACCACTTTTATTACTCGTTGGAGAACTTTTGCTTATGAACATATGAAATTTGGCTTATTTAATGCAGGTGCCACTTTTCAAAGAGCTATGTAAACATCTTTTGACGATTTGATCAACAAGATTATCCAGATCTATCTTGATGACTTAACTGTGTACTCAAAAAACCAATCAGATCATTTTGGTCATCTTAAAAGAATTCTCATGCGATGCAGGAAATTTGAAATTTCTCTAAATCCTTCTAAGTCTATTTTCGACGTTACAAAGGGAAAGCTCCTTGGATACATTGTCTCCTATTCAAGAATAAGCATTGATCCTGAAAGGATTGCTGCTATCCTAAATCTTCTTACTCCCACTTCCAAGAAGGAGGTTCAAGATTTTATGGGGGTTATTAACTTTGTTTGTAGGTTTGTTCCTGATTTTGCTATAATGGTCAAGCCAATTCATAATCTTCTTAAGCAAGATCGTTCCTTTTATTGGACAGATGATGTCGAAAATTCTTTAGGGATCAATAAAGCAATCAGTTATGCACCGGTTCTGGCGAAGCCAGATTTTGAGAAGGAATTTATGATATATACTAATGTCATAGAGGAAGCAATTTTTTCTATCCTCATGCAAGGTGATGACCAAGGTAATGAAAAACCAATGGCTTACATGAGTCAAATCTTGTCTGATGATGATTTTAAATATTCTTTTATTGAAAAACATGCTTTTTCTCTTGTTAAATCTGTTGAAAATTTTCGCCACTTCATCTTAGCTAATCATATGTTGGTAAAAGTCCCTTTACCCATTGTCAAGTTTGTTCTCTCATAGACTTATCTTTCAGACAAGCTTTCACATTGGCTTGCCAAGATCCAGGAGCATGATTTAACTATCGTGACTTCTAACACCATCAAGAGACGTGACTTATCCCTTCACTTAGCTCAACATGATGAAACTAGTGAAGAAATTGATGAACATGATAATTCTCTATAATCATTGTTCTACATTGATACTCAAATCCTTCATGTGTCTGAACATCCTTGGTATAAAAATTTGGTTTACTATTTGAAAAATCAAAGATGTCCAGATAACTTAGACACTCATCAAAGAAGAAGGCTTCGTCTCGAATCTACTAGATACGTCATTATAGGAGAATTATTGTTTAGAAGATTTGTCGATGGTATGTTGCTTCACTGTGTAAACAATGAGGAAGCACATAAATTGTTGCAAGAAACTCATGGTTCTCCAAATTCTTTTATTCACGTAGGAGGTCATTTTTCTGCTAAAACCATTGCTTTTAATATTATCAGAAAATGATATTATTGGCCTTCAATCTTTCGTGGTTCTTATGTTTTTTTGAGATCTTGTCACAAGTGCCATAAATTTGCTGGGAAAGAACACATTTCATCCATGTCATTACAATCTGTCCTCCTGGACTTTCATTTTTCAAAGTGGGGTTTGGACTTTATTGGTCCTATTAATCCTTCGTCTTAAGCAGGACAAGTCTTTATCTTGACATCCACATACTATTTTACAAAATGGGATGAAGTTGTCCCGCTTAAACATTTGACAGATGAGCAGGTGATTTCTTTCCTTGAAAATTATATTTTTTCCATATTTGGTCTTCCTTTGGAAATTATTACAGACAATGGTCCCACTTTTATTTATGCTAAGATGACCCAATTTTTAGCTAAGTTGGGGGTTAAACATTTTACCTCATCAACTTATTACCCCCAAGGAAATGGGCAGACCGAGTCTACCAACAATAATCTATTGAGAATTATCAAAAGGCTCATCGAAGATAAGCCTCGTCAATGGCACACTCTCCTCACTTACACCCTTTGGTAAGATCGAACTACCACCAAGGTGAGCACTAGTTGGACTCCTTTCCATCTTATTTATGGTTAAGAAGCCATTATGCCTACTGAGATGGAACTTTCCTCCTTAAGGTTAATGCTACAGGTCGAAGAATTAAATTCTTCTGATGTTTCTCAAAGGATGAATGCACTCCTGGATTTAGAGGAGAAAAGGGCGTTTGCCTTGGGTAATATAAAGAGAAGACAACAGACTGTTAAAAAATATTTCAACAAGAGTGTCAAAGCTGTCAAATTTAAAGTCAATGAGAAGGTATTGTTGTGGGATTCAACTCATGTTGATAGGGGAAGACATTCAAAGTTTCAAAAATTATGGTTGGATCCTTTCAAGATCTCTTTTGTCCTAGGCACAATTTCTTATATTCTACAGGATTTACAAGAGCGATTGTTTTCCTACAACACTAACGGTTCCCACTTAAAACATTACGTGGAACCAACTTGAAGAGTTTAAAGTTGTTTAGATTGTTTCTGTATTTTAGTAGTTTTTCAATTCTACTTTCATATTAGTAGTTTTCCATTTCTACTATTTTCATTTTTTGTCATTTCATTTCTGCTCATTTCAATTTTGTTGTTTCATTTATGTTATGACATTTCTTGCTTTTTGTTCTTTTGACTTCAATTTTTGTCAAAAATAAAATGTTGGATCAGTTTTTCCACAGCGACACTTCTGCAAAGTATTGTTAATCAATAACAATCAAGATTACACGGCTATTATGATGTTCCCCCTGAAGGCATCATTGAATTTGTTGTTTTCTTTCACTGCTATTTTATGAGATAGTTGGTTATATCCCGCTTCTGCTTTTTGTTTCTTCATCCATTTCAAGATTCAAAAGAGCAAGTTCAGAAAAATTTTCTCC
>ML796274.1:91731-110869 GCA_009831015.1 Picea engelmannii | reverse complement strand
CAAATCAATGTCATGGGTAGCACAAGGAGTCCAATATAGGCTCTAATACCTCTCCATGAGAAAATTTCCAGCAACAACATAATTGGAAGCATTGTCCATAATAAATTAGACAACATATTGCAGACCTATCTCCTCAATGAAATTATCCAAAAACGCACATAATAATTGTGCATCTTTAACATATGCAGATGCATCGATATATTTTATAAAAATTGTCTCCTTGGGACAATTAACCAAGAAGTTGAGAAAGGACCTGACCTTCCCATCTTTCCAACCATCTGACATAATTGTGCATCCTGTAATCTCCCATGATTCCCTCATCTCACCCAATATCTTTGTGAAATCGACCTTTTCACCATGAAGGAGAGGCCCTCTCAATTAATTATAATAAGGGCCCCCGTATCCTAGACCAACAATAGCAACAACTCCAAACATAGAGTGGTAGAATGGGTTCTTTGCAATGTTGAATGATATGTCACTCCATAGGAAACATTTTTCCACAATCTTCTCAACCTCCTCCTTCTCTTTATTTTCACCTTGGACCAAATAGAAGGTTTCCCGACAGACACTGACCTCGACACAAAGAAAGGTGAGGATGCTGAGGGAATAGGCATTGTGGAATGTGAACCTAAAGATTGGAATTTCCTCGCTCCTAAGATGCTTGTAGATTTATTTGCAAGCTCAAGTCTGAATTCTTCCCTTTTCTCTCTCCTCCTACCCATTGAAAAAATGGATTGATTTGCAATGTGAACAATTCTTGGGGTAGATGCTAGGAAAATCCCCACCTCATTCCCTGGGATTTTGAAAAGGTGGTATTTCAAGCGATCGATGCCGCCAAACATTTCCATGCCACATAACTTGTAATTCAACCTCATTATGTTATGAGCATCATAATGTATACCATACTCCCACATTGGGTCCAATGGATTTGACATTTTGAAATGTGTGGATCATTGATTAAATTTGTAAACCTATGGGACAAAAAAGGGGGGGGAAATTTAGAATCTAAATCCACAAAAAAACTTAAAAAATGCTACAATTAAACTACCATATCTAAATAAGTGTTAAATCCTCAATTAAAAAGGGGAAAAACTAGGTATATCTAATGGACATTGCAAACCCTATAATAAATCTAGAAAAACAAAGAAAATGAGGGCATAATTTTGTTTACATACCTGGTTCAATGGATATGGTAGATTGGATTAGATCCCCACTCCACAAATTCTTACTTGATGGCAACGAAATATATGGATTTACCCTTGTTTTCTTGATGGAAAATGGTTACAATTCCATTAGAGCTCAAACCCCCTAGCCAATGTTTGCAAAATGACCAAACAAAACCCAAAAAATGGATTTTATAACCCAAAAACCGGTCAGATTCTTAGCAGGCCGACAATTTCCATTGACCCGCAATAATATCGAAAATTATAGTGATAATTTCAATATATCATAATTATCACGATTGTTTGCCCCGATATTATCACCGAGGGTCAATTTGGTGATATTATCACAATTAATTCGATAATATCATTATACGTGCAACACTGGTGGATCATTGTGGATCCAAGTATTGCACCTACAAGAACATCAATGGAAGACTGAAAAAAGTTGGATCTGAAGGTGAAGCGTACGATCCGGTTGTGTCTCTCATATTTCATATTACTGAATGTGTCATGGAAAGTTACAACCAAGGAACTATGGTATAAGTTAGGGACTTTGTATTAGTCAAAGTTCCTGGTAAATAAATTGCTTTTATGGAAGAAGTTGTACAACCTAAGGATGAAATATGGAGACTCGGTGAAAGAGCACATGAACACCTTAAATATTGTGGTAAGTTAACTATTCTATGTTGATATTAAGATTATTGATGAAGATAAGTGCATCAGTTTATTGTTCTCTTTACCATACTCGTGGGATAGTCTGTTTGTGGCCATAGGTAGTAATACAACCACTTTAAGTTTCGATGATGTGGTATCGTTCTTGTTGTTGAAGGAGATGAGATGGAAGAACATGGAAGGATAGAACATAGATATATGATTTGCAAGAGGATGCTCCTAGGAAAGAAACACATCTAAGTCCTCAAGTGGGAGACCTAAATCTCTTGGAAAAATTGTAAAGATATGATGGAGATGTGGAAAACAAGGGCACTACAACAATAATTGTAGATCCAAAAGTGTTGAGAGAGGGAAGGGATATGATGATGCTCCTTCTAAAGAAGAAAAAACCTCCATGGATGAAGGAGGGGATGTGTACTTTTATTCTTCAAGCACACATGCAGATCATGAGGCATGGTTGGTCAACTTAGGTGCATCCTTTCATATGACTCCTCACAAGGAGTGGTTCTGTGAATATGAAAGGTATGATGGAGGTGATATTTTCCTAGGTGATGACTCGACAACCAAAATCATAGGAAGAGGAAAATTCAAGTTGAATCTCATGGTTGGAAGGATTAGAACACTCCTTTATATTCTTCACATCCTAGGATTGGCCACAAATTTGATTTTTGTAAGTAAAATGGATGATGYAAGGGTAAACCAATGTTTGATAAAGAAACCTATAGGATGGTTCAAGGAGAAATGATGTTGTTGAAGGGAGTTCAGTTTGGAACTCTATATAAGATACAAGGAAGCATTATTAGTGATGGGTGCAATATTTCCGTTGYTCCTGAGATTGGAGTTGAAGAAGAAAAAACTCCTACATTCTCTAGAGAAAAGGCTATGTTGTGGMAWTWAAGACTAGGGCATATTGGAGAGAAGGGCATTCAAGTACTACATGGTAAAGATATGGTTGAAGGTATGTCTAACTCCTCTCTAGATTTTGATTTGTATGAACATTGTGTATATGGGGAGAAGAATCGAATAAGATTCCCCTCTGGTGCAATGAGGGCAGAGGGAATTTTATGGTTGGTGCACAATGATGTGTTTGGACCTGTTTCAATTCCATTACTGCGAAAATATGTGTACTATGTCTCATTTATAGATGAATTCTTGAGGAATACTTGGATATATTTATTTAGGAATAAATATGAAGTCTTTGAAAAATTTAAAGAGTTTAAGGCTCTTGTGTAGAATCAAATAGAGAAAAAATTAAGGTGTCGAGGACAAATAATGGTGGAGAGTTCTACATAAATGAATTTGAACAATTTTGTAAGAAATGTGGTATATCAAGGAAGAATACTACTCCATATACTCTTCAACAGAATGGAGTTGTAGAAAGGATGAATATGACGGTGATGGAAAAAACAAGGTGCATGCTCAATGGTGTCAGGTTAGGATATGAATTCAGTGCAAAGGTAGTGGGTATTGCATTTTACCTGGTCAATCGACCACCCTCATCAAAAATGGTTAGGAATACTCCATGAGAGGTATGGACTGGTAAGAAACCTTCTCTCACACATCTCATGGTATTTGGATATGATGCCTAAGTTCACGTTCCAAAGGGAAACGTGAGTAAGCTGGATAAAAAGGTTGAAAAATGTATCTTTATTGGGTATAAAGATGGTTTGAAAGGTTACAATCTTTGGAACCGAGAAACTAAAAAGGTAGTGCATAGCCAATATGTGGTATTTACAGAAATCAAAGATGTTTTCAAACAGGAAGTCCTACCAAATGAGGAAGAACCAAATAAAATAGAGTTTGAGTTGAAGGATAATGAATCAAACTCTACAGAAGAACATGAATAATAATAAGAAGATCCTCATACTCTAGTATTGAGGAGATCGGTTCGAGAAATAAGGAAATCGAAAAGGTATACTCCACTTGATTTCCATTCAAATTTTTCTTTTTCTTTTATTGATGATGATCCTAGAACTATTAGGGAGGCAATGGATTTAGAGGATGGAAAACTTTGGGAAAAGGCCATGGTTGAAGAAATTTCAGCCTTGGACAAGAATGAGGCTTGGGATCTAGTGGAGTTGTCGATTGGAAGCAAATGGGTGTTTAAGAAGAAGATGGATGCAAAAGGAAAAGTGGAGAAGTACAAAGCTCAGTTAGGAGCAAAAGGTTGTTCACATGTAGAGGGAATTTACTTTGGTGAGATATTTTCTCATGTTGCCAAGTTAAATTCTATTTGATTTATTTTATCTATTGTTGTTGCATTTGATTTTGAAGTAGGATAGATCAATGTAAAGACAACATTCCTACATGGGGATCTGGAATAATAAATATACACGAAGCAACCAAAAGGATTTGTTGTGAAGGGAAAGAAAGAGTTGGTACGGAAGATGAAAAAGTCTTTGTATGGGTTAAAGAAATCACCAGGGATGTGGTATCAAAAATTTGATACTTATGTGTTGGGACTTGGATTCACAAGGAGCAAAGTGGATCACTATGTGTATTTCAGATTAATTAGTGATCATGTTATTTATTTGGTCTTGTATGTGGATGATATGTTGTTGATAGGAAACAACAATGAGATTATCGAGGATGTGAAAACCCAATTGTCCTCTAAATTTGACATGAAGGATATTGGTGCTGCAAATTTCATTTTGGGAATGGAAATTAAAAGAGATCAGGAAAACAATAAACTTTGGTTAAATCAGAGGAAATATGTCGAGACTATATTACATAGGTGTAATATGCAGAAATGTAAATCGGTCAAGGTTCCTATTCTTCTAGGTGTAAATTTATCTGCAGATCAATGTCTAAAGACACATGAAGAGGAAGAGGACATGTCCCATGTTCCATATGTTAGTGAATTTGGTAGTTTGATGTATGTAATGGTATGTACTAGATGAGACATTGCACATGTAATCAAATTTTTAGCAGGTATATGTCAAAACCAGGGAAGGAACATTTGACGACAGTAAAGAGGGTTTTCAAGTATTTATGGATCGTACTACCAAGGAAGACTAGGATTCAACAAAGTGTTGGAAATACATGGATTTATGGATGCATATTAGGTTGGAGATATGGATCGTAGAAGATCTACAAGCGAGTATGTGTTTTACCTGTTTAGAGGAGAAATCAGTTGGATGAGCAAAAGACATGATGTAGTGGAACTCTCTACTACAGAAGATAAATACATGGAAGCCACTCATGCAATCAAGGAAGTAGTATGGTTAAAAATATTGTGTTCAGGTATTGTGTTGGTACAACAAGATGTAAGGATAGATTGTGATAGTCAAAGTGCAATCTTCTTGGCGAAGAACTAGGCTTATCATTCAAAGAAAAAGCATATTGATGTTCAGTATCACATTGTGAGAGACATGGTTGAAGACAAGAAGGTGTTTTTGATTAAGGTGGACACTTTGGATAATTTTGTAGAGTCATTAACAAAATCTATGAGCACTGGAAATTTCTCTTGGTGTAGAATATCTATGGGAATTTATGCCCTAGATTGTTGACTATGTAAATATGTAGCCCCCTGTATGCAAAGAAAACAACAAGTGGGAGAATGTTGGGTATGTGTTATATTATTTGAAAGATTGGTGGGGCGGGGGGGTTGAGATCCCACATGTAAGGGAGTTTGGGGGCAGAGCCCCTAAAAAAAAAATGGTGGTCTTTTGCATCTGTTTTTGGCGTTTTTTCGGCACATGGTTTTCGTCGATGGTTTTCTAATTCTGGTTAAGGAATTATTGTTATTGAATAATCTAGGTCAATGGATTAGGGTTTTGGATGTCGCGGGATCATATGTATATTGTATTGTAAACAATGAACAAGATGATGAAAAAATAAGATTAAAGGTGTGACTCTAAACAAGTTGTTGGTTTTCCTGGTTTGGGTTTCTAAGGTAAAATCTCTATGTAATGTGTGTGTGTGTGTGTGCCATTGTATCTTTTATTTTTTATTAAGAATCTATTTGAAATAATTAATTGTACAAGGCTAAAATCTACATAGATAATGACCATTAATGTTCCCAATGCTCTCATTGAAGGAAAGTTGGACACATGTTATAAAGTATAATGGGAAAAATATAAAATATGATGAAACATATGTTCATGGTACATATTTTTCCTATTATTTCACTTACTATTATAGGGCTATAGCTCTTAGGATATTTGTATGAGATTTGTGTTTGCAACCCTTTATTTCACTTGTTCCTATAGAGGCTCTAGTCACAAACCACTTTTTTTTTCAAGGAAAACATCACAATGAAATCTAATGGATGATTCCCCACTTTTGTGAATGGCATTCCTAGTAAACTCATCAGCATAGAATAATGTTCCTAACCTAGGGGTATTCTAACTAGGTACATGTTGGCATGAAAGTAGATAAATTCCCAACAACATTGCTGAAAACAATTGATCTAACCCCTTGGGATTTGTAACCCACTTTTTTGTATAAATAATTGTAAATATTGTTTTTTTCTAATAGTCAAAGGAAGATTTATTTCAAAAAACAATATTCTTCTCCGGGATTTGGAATCTCAAAGGAAAACAAATACAATGGATATACTGGAGCAATCAGAATTTACCGTTTGAATAAGTTAGCACAACTAAAACAATAGTAGGTAAGGATTTTGGAATCTTAAATGAAATATCAATATACATCCATGGTGGAATAATTGATGGGTTTTCTTGTAAATGGTATTTCCATTAAGAGAGGAAGAGGGGAACTGATAATTGAATCAACTCTAGTTATCATTCATAGAGAATCTAAATAGAGGGCCAACAAACCAAAATTTTACTTTGAAAATGATAAAAAAAATTGATCATGAGGTTATTGGATTTAAGTTTGGTTCTCTATGAAGTAGGAAGAAAAAAAACTTATTGGCACAAAATGGATCGTTATATATATTTTCCATCATTATAGGTATTTTCTAGGGTGAATAAGGAAAGTTGTGAAATTAAAGGGGTGGTTTTAGGACTGGTCCTAAATCCACTAAGCATGACCAAATAAAAAATATAACATTTAGGGGCCAAGAGTGTGCTTTATAGGGTCTAAAACAAGTGTGATTTCCATTGAAACTAACAACATAGGTAGTGTGTAATGTCTTTAACCGATAGAAACAATAATTATTGAGTGCATAAAAGTAAATAAGAGAGAATGATATAAAACCAAGTGTTGTCCTTGGACTAAGGAGGAAGGTGTCCAAATAACTGAACAAGTTTTGAGGAGGTCACTGGGTGATGTGTCAAAGAATTGGTTGAGCTCTCCAACTTGTCATGGTAAATCACATGGATTGGTGTTATGGTATTCTCGAATTAATGCAAGGACGCATTGAATAAATGTGCATCTGTAGATTATGTAAATGTGCAAGTTGTGATCATGCATCCATGAATGTTGGTGCATATGTTTGATTATGTTGTGTGAATGCATGAGTGTGTTGGTAATGAATATATGTTGAATGAGATTTAATTGCAATTAATATGGCAAGAACTAAAGGTGAATGAATTATTTATATGTCATAATTTTTAGATCCTTTCATGGTGTTGTGAATGTCACAATGAAATATTATATGCAATAATACTAACAATTGTTTAACTGAATGAAATCTATATCATGGAAGATGGATATGTATATAGAAATGTCATGGAGATGGCAATGAGTGTAAATCCATAATCAACATTGGTGACTATTGCATGGAAAAGGAAAAAAACATGAAAATGAAGCTCATGGTTGTGAAATATAGTTTCTATATGAAACATATTCAAATTTCTAATTGAGATGTCGATGATAACATCTCATGGTAATTGTATGTGTCTTATACAGGTAAGATTATGGATATGTCTAAGTAAAGACAGATGATGGTTTCTCTAACCTAGAAAGAATGGGGGGATAGTAATGTGATAACATCAGAACCTTGTGATATTCCTTGATCACTTTATGCTATGGTATATTAGAGGTAGCTAGTGGGACACCCTAGAAGTAAGGTTCTACAAGTTTGTGCTCTTCTTGCATGTGAAAGCCTTGGCAAGATGGATTTCCTAATGAACTATTTAGCAAAGAAGGGGATGTCTGAGCTTGAAAAGGTGAGTGTGGTAATGAAAAGGTGACTTGGATGAATATATTTTGAGATATTCATGTTATATTATAGTTGGGATCAAGAAGGAAAAATATATCTTGGGCGTTCCAGAGAAGACAAAGATTTTACAACAACCTTGTGGAGTACATATATATTGATACATATAAGTATTGGGTTGATCACATATTGTATTTTGTGTTATGAATACATATGCTTCAATTATGAATTTGAAAATTCTTATGGATGAAATTATTTCTAAAATGGTTATAGCATGCATGTGTTTCCTTTGATGATTGTTATAGGCCTATGTTGGAATGTTGAGATCATGGAGGTGTTCTAAGGAAATGAAAGGAATGGTTGAACATTGTTGTCTAAATAGAAAATAGATATACAAAATTTGAAATGAAGAGGATAACATTGTGTGTTATGTTCCTTAGATCTAAAAATATAATATAGAATATAAATCCTTAACTTCACACAAAATAATCAACACAAGAGAATTGTAGAGAAAACCCTTGAGGTAGGGTAACACCATATATTATTCCTTAAGGAAGTAATTCACTCCCAAGAAACACTTTATTGCTACAATTAAAATATTCTTCACCGTGATTCAATACATTGTTTATACTTCTTTATATAATACTATCTACTCCTAAGAACATTCTAGAGAATGAACCTTGTAGCAAGATGAACCTTCTAGTAATCCTTCTTACAATAGTTGTGTTCACACTACTACATAGGCCTTAGTTACTAATGATGGTATTCATTACATAGAAATACATAACGATCTATATATCATTATTTCCCTTGGGTACCTCCCTAGGTACCCCATATTACCTCCCTAGGTACATTGCATTCCACCCCCCTTACAAAAGCATTGTCCTCAATGCTTGTTGTGAAAGTACAACCATATATTAGGGTCCCATGGATAAGTGTGACCACAATGTTGAAGTAAGCCAAAGAACCAAGGTTCCATGTACAAGTACTATCCACCATGTTGAATTAGTCCCATAAGCTCCACTTTAAACATGGATCCCATGTCCAAGTGGTCATGGTGACTCCCCTTTGAATATACATGAACTCAATAGTTGACTGAAAATGGTGCTCCAAATAATTACCTAGGTCATGTGTAAATATATCAGTATCCAAGAAATAATCCACATAACACACTAGTACTGGAGAATAGGCACGCTGAAAAATAGTAGTCATAACTAGATCTTGACTTTCCTCCATGAGGTTCTCTTCAGAAGGTGGAGTAGAGTCATAAAATAGACGACGAAAATAGTTATCATCCCAAAAATGACAATTGTCCATATACAAATCATCACACACATCCTCTAAATCATACCAGGCATATATTTCTTGGTTATACTCTTCATTTATGGAACAACATATGGTCACAGACTCATCCTATAAGGTTTCTTTCATCAACATTAGTATATTGCCATTTTTCAATGGCTATAATGCATAAGATATTGATCGGAAGAAAAATACATAATATACCAAATCAAACCTCTAAAAATATTTTATTCAATGGTGCCAGTCTAATGGAAATATGATAAAACTATCAAAATATATCCTCTCTATAGTCTACATGGTCGTCAGGAAAACCCCCTAAAATTAACTTATTTTAAATCAACGATATCTTGACCTCCCAACCTTCAATTGAGATGATATTTTTTTTAAAATCAATTGTTTTTGTGAGAGTAACTCATATCTACAACTGGTTTTGAAATTCTGCACCAAATTCTACAGAAAATTATCTAAGCATTGTGGCCCTCTTTTTTTGTGCCTTTGAAAACCTGCAAAAAATGAAAATGCCCATTTTTTGGCCGAAGAAAGAGCTTTTACCACTTGTTAAATTCATCAAATATGAATATAAATTCACACACAATATATCCAATAATAAGATAGAAATTATCCTCTCTTTATTAATATCAAAACCCTTAAGGTAGGGCAACACCTTACAATTGATCCTTTTATGGAAGGAATCCACTCTTGTTCACTTGCCTCTTAAAGGGGGAAACCTCCTAATGAGATAAGGTCCAATTACAATAATATTCACCACACTTCAATATATTTCTTATACTTATTTATATAATACTATCTACCTCCTAAGAACATTCTAGAGAAGGAACCTTTTAGTAGGTGGAAGCTTCTAGTAAGTCGTCTTACAATAGTTGTGTTCACACTACTACATAGGCCTTATTTACTATTGATATCCTTCATTACATAGCAATACATAACCATATATCTATCTGTATTCATGTTGGTTACCTCCCCAGGTACCCCATATTACCCTCTAGGTACACTACAAGTGCTTCATGTACCCCATATTACCCCCCTAGGTACACTACAAGTGCTTCATGTACCCCATATTAACCCCCTAGGTACACTACAAGTGCTTCATGTACCCCATATTACCCCCCTAGGTATACTACAAGAGATTCATGTACCCCATATTACCCCCCTAGGTACACTACAAGTGCTTCTTGTACCCCATATTATCCCCCTAGGTACACTACATTGTAGGTGTAGATAAAGAATGAATACATTGAGTATTGTTGGAAAGGAAAGAACATTGTGAAAGATGTTATTCCAAGGGGGAGGGGAACACAATATCTCAATTTCGACCCCTTGATTGCATTGGATTGAATTATGTTCCGTGTTGTAATGATGGGAGCTGAGTTATATCAATAAACCCATGTGTAAATGATGTAAATATGTCATGTGAATTTCTAATATGGAACTCAAGGATAAGGCCCAACTAATGAAGGTATAGGCCTGTATGACTTGCGATGGTGTTCTCAAGAAATGTAAATATTATTTCTAAAATTAATATTATGGTCCAATATTGGTTGCAAAAGAGAATGATATGGTCTATGAGTCCATCAGAGGGGAAGATGAAAGGGGGTCCAATGGGCTCACAAATTACGTAATTCTCCTAATATTCATCTTTTTACCATATGCCTTACTAAAACTCTAACCACCAATCATTGAATTCAAGTGGTGGTTGGTGGAGAAGTCCACTTTTCATAATTATGATAGCATGGAGGTTGAATACAAATCTAGAGGAATGTAAGAGACTCCATCTCCATAGGAATTCAGACCTCATGAATATTCAAACCATCTATTTTCTTCTGCAGCCTCTTCATGCAATTCAAATTAACAATTCCTATGGGGAAATGTCGTGCATTACTAGGATTATATTTGATTCTATGCACTCCCATACTAGGTTGGAGACTATAATTTGAACTTGTAAGTGACCAAGGAGAGTTGAGGAAAAGAAGGTTGTGAGCTTGAGAAGAGTAATATGAGGAAGAGAAGGTTATGAGCCTAAGAAGAGAGACGAGAGCATGAGAAGAGAGATGGAAGGCTATAGGATCATAAAGGTTGGGTTGATAGGAAGCCATACACATTTTCCCTATATATTGTTGCTCACTATGTACTCAAAAGCCAATATGTTGACTATGTTGAGTTGATCCTTAGGGAAGATAGGAGGTTGGACTCCTTCTGCACACACTAAATAGATATAGAGGGAAGTAAATTCATGAGGGTCCATTGATCATAGAAAGGAAATATATTTCCTATGTTGTGTGGGGAAGTGAAGGGAGTGCCATGGCTAGGCTAGCTAAAGTGTTTCCTAGAGAGGTATGGAGTAAATAGTTGGGTTGATCTTGAGAGAAATTGAGTTGGATGAGTGACTTGAGTGCCTTGGACCAAGTTCCTTCACCCTGTTTGACTCATAACCTATATTGGGGGTGGAATCCATAAAGAATTATCTATGGTTGGGTGTAAAATTGCTCGCCAATAGACAATTTCCTTGGACTAGCTTGCTCAAGATAAGTGTTCCATATTTGTTTTGAATTCTTGTTTATAATTTTTTTATGAAGTTAGTATTTTTCCTATGTATGGATTGGAATGGAATTCATGAATGCATGATGTTCTATTCTATCTTGATTTTAATAGTTAGATGCATGTTTTTATGGACAACAAAATGCTTTAAAAGTTTATTTTGTTGGAATTTACATTATGCATTTGAACTTGAGTGGCAATGGCCATAATTTGTTTGAAGTATCCTTGTAGGTTGGCATGGTCATATGTTGAATTCCAATTTATCATTGAGCATGATCTATTTGGATTCTATGACTTGGTAGGCCTTTCTTAAAAGTCGAAGAGTTAACATCAACAAGCATTGTATCCTTTTCTCATTTATATTTTGAAGGGTTCCTTCGAACTAGGATGGTTGGCCCCTATTTGTTCGAAGTAATTCTTTGAATGGGCCAAAAATTCATTTTTTTTTACTTCAAAATATTATCTTTGAAGTGGCTTGATCAATATCTTCTTGGAATGAGGTTCAATGGACTTATCTATTTAATCGATCACATCTTTGAAATAGGCCCAATGGGCATATTTCGAAGAGGCTTGATGGTTTTTTGAGATGTTCTTTAGAAAGTGCCTGATAACATATTTTGAAGAGGCTCAATGGCCTATCAAGTCGATCTTTCGAAAGTACCAAATTGAATCTTTTTAAAGAGCCCAATGGCCTAGCCCTTTTGTTGAAATTCAAAGTGTCACCTTTGAATGAATCCTTTTACCTTTACCCTATTTATTTTGAAGTTGGGAATAACTTTGAAAGAGGCCTAATGTCCTATGGTGGCATTCAAATTTTTTTATTTTGAAGTGGCTCAATGGCCTATCAAGGGTGTTAGAATGTTGTTCTTTCAAAGTGGTACAATGACCTATCATGGGGTGTTCATATATTGTCTTTTTGAATTGGTTCAATGGAATATTGGGGGAATTCAAAAATTGTTTATCGAATGTGACCAATGACCTATTGGAACATCATTCAAATAGGTTCAATGGGTTATTCAAAAGGGACCCAATGGCCTAGGTGTGTATGTTTCATGATCTTCTAAAAATGATTGATGGTCATATTTCAAAGAGGCCTAATGGGCTTGTTTCTATTTTTAAAGTGGAATTTTAAAAAGAGACTCGATGCTCTATTGGGTGGATATTTTGAAGGTCGCCTCTAGCCATATTTCAAAATCAAAATATCATTCGAAAAGGAGAGATATTATTAATAAGGTTGATGGCCTTTATGTATGCATTAGGCTCATGTTTAAGAAGGGATATAAGCAATATTTGGATTAGGTTCAATATGTTTATTCCAATAAGGGTTGGTGGCCTAAGGGATATGCATTATGTTTGAAGGATTAAGCCTTGGAAAAATGGATCACCTAAAGAACTATTTAGCAGAGAAGGGATACATGAGTGTAGAAGGGTTAGTTTGAATGGAAATGAATAAATTAATAAATCCTAAAGGATAAAGTTCAAAGAAAAGATAAAAGAATGTTTCTCTCTTTCTCAATAAGGCTACCAAGGGGAATGGGTACGTTATAATTAAATATGGAATGTGTTATATTTTTCATTGTTGGCATGTGTAGGAAATATTGGAGAACTCACTTAAGGTTTAATAGACTAAGGGGTTTGGGTTTGGATTTTTAAGGTGGGACGTTGTCCAAGGGTTTCCTCTAAAAGTGTCACTTAAGTGTTAAGTATGAGAACCACTACAATATTGATCCTCTCAAGGTTTTAGAGGTTGAGATGAGGAGAAATGGGGGAAAACACACCCTGATATATTGACAAACAATAATAAAAAACAATGGTTGGAATTTCACATTCCTTGAGCCTTGTAATGAATGGATGGTTGGTGCACTAACAACATTGCTTCAAGAGAGATACTTGATCAAGAGGAATGGAGTGTGATCAATGATTGTGTGCAACTCTTTATAGGATTTCCTACAACATATTTGCTACTACAACTCTTGAATGGAACAAGTTATGACCTCAAAGATTCCTAGATCTAGTTGTGTTCTTCTCTAATACGACCTAAATCATGTAGAGAAGGACATAAAATTGTAAAGGATGAATCCCAAAACCCTAAAGTCAATTCTATTAAGACTTGAATGCTAAATCAAAGTCTCTTTGTGCTTGTACAATCTATGTGGATCATGCAAAACATTTTTGTAACCTCCAAAAGATAACAAAGAAGTCATTATTTATAATTGAAGGAAGAGAAATTCCTAATCCCCCAAAAGAAGACTATGAGGTGGATGATGTGAAAAATTATATGACTTAAATGGTATTACAAGTAGATGGTTTGTTGTGGTGGTGCTCGTAGATAGAATAGTCAGAGGAAATTGACTATGGCATCACCGAGCACAAAAGTTGAGTATATGGCGGTAATGAAAACATGTGAAGAACCAATTTTGGCTTTGTCGATGATGCAATGAGATAAGATTGCAAATGGGAAATACCATGTGTTGATATTATGGTAGCTGCAGGAGATATTAACTTCCACGTGTAACCCAAGCAAGAATAGAATATTACGGGAAGCAAGAAGAAACCCTAAAGCATTGGATATAACCTTAGAAGACAAGTCAACTAAAGAAAATTATTTAATATTGAGTCTTTAGCCTCTAGAAAGAGAAGTCGGCCTAGAAAGCTAAGAAAGAGAAGTATAAATACATGATGTAAGAGCTCATTTATTCATACACAACTCACAACTGTAGAAATATAGTGCGCACTGCAGAAATTTAGTAAGTGCACAAGTATGGAGAGTAGCTGCAACTGCAACTACTGTAACTTGTATTTTTGGTTTTAGGCTTGGAATTTATGTTGGTTATGGTTTGGACTTTATGCCTTGTGCACTAGCTCTGGAGAGAGGTACACTACATTTATTGGTTATTAGGCCTAGGGTCAAGGTTAAGGTGCTCGGGGGTGGGTTCGACCTATGGTTTGGTGACAATATTGTTATAGTGTATATGGTTAAATGAGCACACCTACTTTTCTAACAGGTTATGGGCCCACACTATCTTCAGACATTCTAATCGTTGGAAGATAGATTGGGAGGATTTTCTCAGTTACAGTTGCAGTTGCAGTCAAAGTTTTTGTTGCGGAAATGAAACCCTAACCCTCTTGTTGAGGCACCTTAAGTGAAGAGATTGACCTAATTTATGGATATCCTAGTTTTCCCTAACCTAGCACACCTCCCGCTACTCTTAGCAAGCTAAGATGACAAGTTTGAGTTTTTGGTCAATGTCAAAGGTTGACTAAGTCAAAGTAGTCATGACTTACTCTATGAAGTCAGAAAAAAATTTAGAAGGGGCTTCTAACTTCAGAGCATGGAAGACAAGGACTGACCTCATCCTTTCCAAGAATAAATTGTTGGATATCGTGAAAGGAAAGATCGTGGAACCAAAATTTGAAGAAGGAAAAGAGAAGGAATCTCAAAACATTGCAATTATGGAGAAGTTCAAGGACAATGACATAAATTCCATGAGTATCATAGTGGACTATGTAAAATACCACTTGATACCCTACATCTATCATCTTGATTCATCTAAGAAGATGTGTGATGCCCTAACTAACCTCTTCTCAGTCAGAAACATTGGACAAGTAATGAGTCTGAAGAATGAGCTCTGTGACATGAAAATGAATGATGATGACAGCATAACATCATACCTTGTGAGAATCTCTCAGTTAAGAGATCAACTACAAGCTATTGAAGAAATCATTTCAGAGAAGGAACTGGTAAATATAGTACTCAATTGCCTTCCCAAGACATGGGATGCATTTTCCGCAATCATGAACACAAGAAAGGAGTATCCCACATTTGAATAAATTTGGACTTGTTGTGTACAAGAAGAATCAAGGATTAGTGCAAAAGATAAATTCCAAAGAAAAGATGACGATCAAGCCTACACAACAAAGTTCAAGGAATTCAGGAATAAGAAGTTTGACTCAAGGAAGAAACCAAATCAAGATAATGATATGTCAAAAATACAATGCTTCAACTGTAAAAAATACGGTCACTACAAGAATCAATGTCCTAAGTTAAAGAAAAGGAAGGAAACACACGAAGAAACAATTGTCGAAGAAAATGAACCCTCAAATAAAGTCAAACAAGATGAAGTAGATTTCTTCTTCTAGTCAAGGTAACAATATTCTTCTGTAACATAGTCCTTGTACATACCATGTTTACATAGTTCATGTATATCTATTTCTTAGAAGATAAGATGGTTAGTGAAACAACACCTATGAAAGAATAACAAGATAAGGATTACTATTACGATGATTAATAGTCAAGTAATGTATCTGAAAAGATGAAGTACGTTGAAAAACCTTGGAAACAATTCCTATGGAAGCTATTGTATAAGTAAAAACTACCAGATAAGTTGAAATCAGAATCAAACTTGAAGAGACCCAAAAGAAGTCAAAACAAAAAGAATTCAACAATCAAGAGGAAATTAGAAAAAGACTTGTGACACTTTACAAAAGGCAATAAGGATGCAGACAGAAGCATGGACTCTCTTATATAGAGGGAGTTGATTATAGAATTCCAAAAAGAAGAGCATGCATTCATACATGAAACAAGGATTAGGAGGGAGCTAATCCTAAATGATATGATCCATTGAGGATTATGAAGTATATGTCCATGCTCCCATTGAAAGTAGCAACCATGATAATCATCACGTGTTTAGAAGATGTATTCTTCGAAAAGAAGCCTTAAAGTATCCTTAGTTGTCCATCTACAACCATGATCCTATGATGAAAGGAAGAAGTTGGAATATTCAAGGCATGGAATCTATAGAAGACTCCATGAACCTAAGAGCCAAAGAGAAACATGAGGAAGAAAATGAAGATTCCAAGAAAGAAAGAAAATCCAAAACAACCAGTTATTATACTGAGAATCACAAGACTACTAGCTTGGTTTGAACTCACTAGAAGCAATCAAGCAGAAGAAATGAAAGTTATGATAAATAACAATGTATGTAAGCAAATGTGAAAAATACTTGTGAATGGAAGCATTGCGAGATTCAGAGGTTCTTCCAGAAGGAGGGAGAAAAAATATAACGACAGCTCACTAGTATCCATGGATTGGAATTTACATCTAAAAGATTGTTCTTCCCAAATAAAGCAAGAGAGAAAAAAGCTTATACCCGAAAGAGACCCATGTATGCAGATATAAGAAGACCTTGTATGGATTCAAACAACCTGATGCAGAGTATCTCATATACAATAGAAGCATGGTGAAAACCTTCTATAACAAAGATAGTGTATCAGAATAGTTACTCAGAAGTCCAAGATGATGGATTTCTAATCCATGGCAAACTCTCACGATGACAGAAGAAGTGCTACTTGGATATGTTTCAATTTGAACTTTTCCACGATGTCATGAGCTAGTAGGAAATAAAAGTTATGAAATCGACCATGATATATTGTAATGATCAGAGCTATATGAAGCCTTCAGAGAAAATCGATGTTTCATAATAAATCGAAGTACATTGAGATCAAGCATTATATTCTTCTTGATGAAGTCCAGAAAAGAGAAGTGGTTCTCCAATATAGCTCCACAATTGAGCAAATAACATATATTTTGGTAAAGCCTCTGTCCAAGATGAAAAGATTGTGTACTTAAGAAACAAGATGGGGCTCGTGGAGACGACTTCCTTATTGAAAAAGGAAGAGATTACTCCCGGGTTGGGAGGGAGCACTGATGTGTTATTGATTTATGGACAGTCATTTTTCAGTTCGAAAAATCGTCTAGGATGAGCAGTTCCTTTCCATTTCAGAAAGTGGTTTGAGATTTCTAACGAACAAGAATTTTCCAGTTCAAAAAATGGTCCAAATCGGACAGTTATTTTTGTAATGAAAATGGTTCGATAGATCATTGATGTATCATAGACAACGATTCCCCTTGTGGCCAGTGTGGGGGAATGGTCTAGGATAGTCATTCTTCTTGGAAGACACTCTAATTAGTGGTCAAGTAGAATGGTCTGCCTCGTCGGGCAGTCATTCTTTCGAAGTTCACAATTGTGAGCATTTTCGAAGAATGGTCAGTTTTGGAGGTTGGTGCGGGACAATCATTTCCTCAGGAAATGGTCTGGACAGTCATTCCCTAGTGCATAATCATTCTCTCCATGTTCCACTATGATTAGTGCTGGAAGAATGGCCCATTTAGGTGAATGGTCTAGGTTCATAAATCAGGGACAAACATTCCCTAGGGCAGACTCATTCTTTCCAAGTTGCACTATGATTAGTGTCGGAGGAATAGCCCAGTTAGGTGAATGGTTCAGGCTAAGAAATCAGGGACAATTATTCTTCTATGATTAATAAGAATAGTCCAGATAGCTCATGACTGATGTTTTACATGTTGAGGGTAGATGGTCTTCCAAATCTCATAGATGTGAGTGGATGAATGGCCTTGATGACTCAATTTATATCATGATATTATTTTTATGCAGGTTGATATCAGATGATATGATTTTCGTGGAGACTTTATGTTAAGCCCTAAATAGTGGCTCATTACCCCTTAATTGGGGCATATTATATTAGTAATTTTATTTTATTTATGTCGGCTTTATTCCATTAGTTGTAATTATACCTCCTAGTCTCCTATATATACAAAGGAGACATTTTAATTATGAATCATCTTGTAATTGTACATTTATGTGGGCATAAGGAGGTTGCCCCCTCGAAGAGGATTATTATCTGAATTTATCTCTTTTTCAAGGCGTTGAGTACTTATTCTGAGGTTTTTCTATGCTATATTGATATTTGGTTCCTAACATATGGTATCAGAGCTCAAGGTCTTGGGGTTTCGCTGCTACATCTTAGACACCTTGGAATTTTCGCTATAACTTGTTTTATACAATGTTTTAGAAGGAACGGCTTGGAGGATATTTAGTAGATGGATCAAGGTACGTTGGGTTAAAATTTCAGCTCCTGAGGTATTATACTTTCAGAGATACAGCTTGTTCACGATAGGGTTCTGGAATCACCCTGAACTGAGTCATTGCAGAATTTTCACTATAAAAAAAAAAATTGTAACTTGTCAGACCTTGAAATATGGAGGTTATTCAGAGACATTAGTAAGGTATATGTGGTAAAACGTTCAGCTTCTGGGTCATCTTAAATTTTTATATACACCCTATGGAAGATAGGGTATCTGACTAGTCCTATTGAGTAGTCTCAAGAAGGTGTTCCAAGTAAAACAATCATAACTTTTTCCTAGAGTATCCAAATTGAGTGAGATGGGTTGCATTGGATATCAGACAATCTGTAGTATTTCTGGTACAAGTTTCAGAATTTTATATCAATTATTTTGTGCAGGGCACGCTATACAAGTAAGATCTCCTGGAAAGGCCAAAAATCAACAAGTTGTGGG
>ML796274.1:34200-72534 GCA_009831015.1 Picea engelmannii | reverse complement strand
GCCAAGTGTCCTCCAGGAATGTGTATGCATGCAACCACTCCACATGTGTGAATTCCAAGGTAACCAACTCCATGGATGAATATACAAGATGCCAAGTAGATGGAGTGCTCCACAAGAAAAGATGTAGTCAAAAACCCCCAAAGCAAGTGGACCATCTCCACAAAGCAAATCCAAAGAGACAAAGACGAATTAGGGTTTTCACCATGCCAAAACTTGATGGAATAATATATATGTATATCTCCAAGAATAGCAAGAAACGTCTCCACAAGTGCAACCTCCAAGAATCTCCAACAATAGAAAGGAGACCAAGTACAAGAGCATGCTAAGTCACACGTGTGACCCTCCTCGTATGCCACACACCTCCCAATAACAATCTCCATAACCACCGCAAATAAAATAGTATATACCTGCCAAAACCTCCATAACCACCCCAAATAAAATAGTATATACATGCCAAGTCAAGAAGGCAACCACTGATCTTCTGGAGTAGTCTAACCCTGGGAAACAGACTGTAATCACCGCTGAGAATAAACATGTTGTGCCGGGTGACTGGAATCCTCTGAGGTCAGCTGAACAGGTTGACAATCGGAAGAAGATGCTTGGCAAAGCTGCTGGCCTGAAGAATGAGGCTGATCTGAGAAGCACTCTCTAATGAAAGTTAAAGATGCCAAGTGTAGCTAAAATATCCATGCAATAAAGATGAGAGAGCACCTAGGAAAGTTGTTCCCCAGAAAAATGTGCCATGTAACTACCTTGACCACCCAACACAAATCATAACATATTTTCCATGTGAAGTGCGCCCTAGGAGAATGTGCCAAGGTGGTTAGAACTTAGAACTCATCAATAAATAATCCTTCATATGTCATGTAATAAAATTGCCAAGTTCCATCTAATAAATTGGAAACAGGTTAGAAACCCCAAGGAAAGAGGGCAATTGGGAATTAGAGATCCGAAGCTTATGAATGTAGCCATGGGCACTAAATTTTTGTGGAGAATGATCACAGGGAAGATAGTCTGGTGGAAGAAATTGCTTTGGAACAAGTACTTCATAGGGACTAGATAGAGATGTTTAGAGAAGCCACCCAAAGTGAACAAAGGCTCCCCCATTTTCAAACTTCTTAAAGTGGCTGTACCAGTCATCCAAGCGAAGTAGACATGGATCCCAGGCAACGAAACACTTATTAAAATCTGGGTGGATAGTATCTTGGATAAGGAATTCTCTCCTCTTGGATGGACTTAGTTCCACTATGGGCTTGGTTGGAAGAGAAAGGGATTAATACTCTGTTCAATATCTCCTGATAGAACACTGATTCTGGAAATTGGACAGGCTGGTCCTTTGTTTCTCCTCCAGCACTCATGCTTCCGCAACTATAGTCCCTCATTCAAGCATCGCATGGGTGCACCCCGTGGCACATCGATAAAAAATATTTGAGGGGATGTGGGGTTTCAGAGTACTCAGTTAAGAGAGGATATTATTCTCTTTTGAAGGCAGCAAATTTAAATCCGTGTTCAACTCAATGGAGGAAAATCTGGCATAGTGACGGGTTGCCCAAAGTCAATATCTTTTGTTGGATCCTTGTCCATGGGAAAGTCCTCACATAAGAAAATCTAAAAAAGAGAGGCATTGGCGGACCTTACTGCTGTGTGTTATGCGCCCAAGATGAGGAATCTATAAAGCATTTTTTTATTAACTATAGTTATGACAAGGAGGCATGGTCGTATGCTCTTGATGGATTACTGCTCAGAATAGGTTAGCCACAATCATGCGGGGAATTTTTCTCCCAGTGGACACAGCGGTATAGTGGAGATTTTAAATGAAAACCAGGATTTAAACACATATGTGAGGCTCTCCCCAAATATATGTGTTGGAATCTGTAGGTGGTGCACAATAAAATGATTTTCAATGAGAGGCAGCAACCTCGACAGATAGCAGCAAAAGCAATCTCATTAATTTCGAAATATATGCAATCCAAAGTAAAGCAAAAGGACCAAAACTTGGAGGAATGTGAATTGGAATGGATGAGCAAATTTAAGATTGCAATTGCTTCCACCTTCCACAATGGACAAGTGGCCTTTTTACCAAAGTGGGCAATCAGGAAATCTGGACAGGAATTTAGAGGGTGGATAGCACAGCAACAATCTTGTATTCTCTTCTTTGATGGGGCTTCATGGAATAACCTGGGGGTGGAGGGTGTGGGGGGAGGGATCTTCAAGATCCCGGAGGAAATCTCATAGCATCCTTTTGCTTGGGGATTGGGAAATGTTTCAAAAACATCACTGAGGTTTACTCCTTGTGGAAAGGAGTTTTCATTGCGAGGGAAGAGAGGATCACTAAAATTGTGATTCTAGGAGATTCAATGATGGTGGTTTGGGCAATAAACCCCAAGGAAAGGGGGGAATTGGGAATTAGAGATCCGAAGCTTATGAATGTAGCCATGGGCACTAAATTGTTGTGGAGAATGATCACAGGGAAGATAGTCTGGTGGTTTGGGCAATAATTGATAGGTCATGATTTGGTTCGTATGGATGTGGAAGAAGTCTCTCTTCTACCTGCCAGAGAGCAAGAAATTCAAGACAAGTCTTTTCATTAGTAAATGTTTTTCAAAATAGTATTGTTGTTGGGTTAGTTTGTTAAGGAAATAATCAGTCATGGAATTTTTCCCTGGAGAAGGCTCAAGTTTTTGTTTTAGCAGTAGTAGAAAATTACTCAAGCTATGAGCCAAATTTTGTGTCTTTGTATGACTTGTTTGCTATCAGGTTGGTTCACTTATTTTGTATCTTTGTACTCAGGCTATGAGCCAAATTTTAGCAGTTGTTTGCTTTGGCACAACCTTTATATATTAAAATTTAATACAAATTTCAGTTTTAGTTAAAAAAAAAAAATTGTCCAACCAATCCAAGAGAGTGTGCCCTAGAGAAGTGAACCAACCTCTCTCTAAGATACCAATAAAATATTATATGCCTTGAAAGTTGTGCCCAAGAAGGGGGGCACATCACTAGGAAGATCCTACTAAGTCCAAATATCCACTCCAAGTGTGAAAAGGAAGCATATGAAATAGGGTTCCCAAGCACTATTAACCTTGATTTGAATAAATTAGATTAATTTAACCATTGAATAGTTAAATCAATCTCAACATGTGTGCACAAAGGTTAATGCTCAAATATAACCATAGTCCTCCCAATTAGTCACCGACAAATTAAATCACCATGAACATGTGTGCCAATAAGGGGTGCACTTTGATAAAGTGTTGTACCATGTAAATAAAAGATGTTCTCCCTAGTGAAACACCTCCATGATAACAACAAAACATAAAATCCAACCTAAAATGCACCACCACCAAGGGATTATTAAATAAAAATCACCATCTAACCTTAGTAAAAGCTTAGATCACCATTAAATCATAATGTAACACCCCCTCTCTAACTCAAACTTAGGAAATAACATATCAATGAGGGTACTAATATCATGAGACAGGCTTAGGAAAAGCTTAATAGGTTACATTATAAAGCTTAGGGTACTAACATCGTAAAACCAGAATGCAGATTCCAGATAAATTGCAATTTTTGACAATATGTCCAACTGTGAAAGTTTACAGTCCAAGATATTCTGCTTTCACTGTGTACTTGTGTGACTTGTTACATCTGTGGGAATAGAAAATGAAAATTACAAAATCGCCAGTTTGTAGCTGTTTATTAACAGTCAAGAGAACATGATTGTAAAATATTTATGATAAAAATCAAAGTACTATCACAGCAACTCTTAAAAGGTCTGATTTTGAATTCCAAAGTCATGCACCTCTATATCTAGAAGGTGTCTCAAAACCTTGACTCTACTCTGAATTCATGAGTGCTGAAGGTGCTATCCAATGCCAAGGGAGCCCCCTCATCTTCTATAAAAGCCTTTGAATTTCCGAAGTATACTTTGCCCTGCTAAAGATCTTTGTACAGCCTACACCAATGATCAATAAAGTACAGCATCAACTTACTCACCAATTATTTTATGAATCTTCCTTTACAGCCAAAATCTTGGAGTCAGGTAGCAGCCATCAAGTCCCTGATCGCTCCCTTGTATTCCTCCTACAAAATTCTCCTGGAGCCACTATAAGAAAACCATTACCTATCAAAACACTCTGCAATTTCTTGGAGAAAACCAGACTGTGTGCTAAAGTTCTCCATGGTACGTAGCCTTAATTAAACCCTGAGATTAATGCATAATGACGATTGAAATGATCCAGTATAGTGATATCCTATTGCCAAAAACTCAGTTCAAGCCAAAACAGAAAAATGCACAAGCGAGGAAGGGTAGAATTTATTAAAGTGCATAGAGCAAAATATCAGTTAAATCGTTAGATCCCCAGGCTCCTACTCCCAATTTGAAGGACAAGGACATGCACCGGAGGCCTTCTCTCTGCTGAATTACAAATGATTGCTGTTCTTGGTCTTTCAAAATATTCCCTTTGCACTGTGAATTACACTGGAAAAAGAAATAAAATTTCCATTGACAATCAATCAATCAAACATTTAAAATAGAATACAGGATACATCAATGGCCTTGACAAGAAAAATGCCACAAGCAACACCATCTTGACCTCACTATTCAGCCACAACTGAATCTTCTTGTGCGTACACTAATTACAAACTCATTCCTTTCACTGGAGATTCCTAAAATGGACAAGGAATAAAGATCCACTGGGATATGTTATATTGCATGACTGGATCTCCTTTTTTGCAACAATTTCATTAGACTGAAGATGGTTGTATTTCTGCAAACAACTCTGGAGAATTTGATTTTAATTAAACAATAAATTGCTCTCTGGATATAATTCACTATTCCTCCCATTATGGCTTTTCTAAAAAATTGAAGTCATCAAGGCTTTCCCTTAATATTGATATTTGACCATCTTTAATCATCACATCCTCGTCAAGTTTTTCTACTTTCTTTCTGAATGCTTCAACTTCTGTACTCAATCTCATGATTTCCCAGCCAAGTTGCTCTGATTCTCCCTGCATTATATCCCTCTCTTTTGAAACATTGTCCAAATCCTCCCTTAGGGCTGCCACTTCTTTTAAAGATCGTTCCAAGTCAGCTTCTAAACCAATGATCCTTTCCTCTTTTCCTCTTAGCTGTTTGTACAAGTCAAAAAATCATAAGAGTTTAGGTTCGGTTTGAGTTACAAAGACAGCATCACTTTTCATGGCGAATGAACCTAAACTGCACGAAGAAAAAGCACACCTGAAACTCCAAATCTGCCATCTTGTGGCTTGCACTACCAAGAAGATTCTGCAGCCTTGCAATTTCAGTCTTCAAAATCTCCTGACTCCTTATCAATGTTGCAATTTCTTCTTGTAGCTGTTCCACTTCAACCTCTCTTGAACACAATTTTTCTCGTAGAAGCCTGGAAATTAAATTTTCAGCTTTAAGCTCATCTTGCAGTTCAATGAAGTGCTCCCTGGCCTATAATACCAGTAAAAAGTAGTGAGATTACAGGGCAGAAAAAATGGCATATTGGCATGATTATTAATGTTCTACACTAATGTATATTGCCCACACTTACTAGTTAATCATATATGTATGAACTCAGAGCACAAATAATAGCCGACATTTGAGTAATCAAAAAAACCAAAAAAAAAAACTTTATGTCCTTTTTCTTTTAAAGTTTAAATGTTCCATTCATGTTTTCTCTAGATTAATTCCAACTTGAGTTAGAAATGCTGACATAGTTAACCATTCAACAGAAAAGTCTATCACAGTTTCAAGTCTAAGCCTAATACTGCAATCGAATCCACTATGACCCTCAACCAAAAATAGAGTAACAATACAATGAGAATATTCATTTGTGCCACTACTGATAATTCCTCAAGAAATTAGACTGGAAATACTGATTGATTGTTATAGAAAAAGAATAAATTTAAGACAAGTGTAGTTACCTCTGGAGACCAATGCTCTGACTGACAAGCTTCTGTTTTCTCCATGTCTTGTCTGAGGACTTTGTTGCAAGTAATAAGAGTTTTCTCTTTCAAAACTCCCTTTACCATATGAACACTTTTTCTGAAAGCATCAGCCTGGTTTTTGAGTCTTTGCACACTCATCTCATGTTCAACCACAGCACTGCTTTTTTGTTCCATACCTTGCTCACCTTTTGTTCCTTCTCCTTCATGAGCTTCGAGTGGATCACTATGGTACATGTTATATTTTCCAGCTTGAAGTAACTTAGCACAAAGCAGACTATACTCATCTAGCATTGACAATGCCTGAACCTGTAGTCCATCAAGCCGAGCCCATAGCTCCTGGTCAAGCTTGATTAACCCAAAGCCACTACCTTCATCCCTGCTTCTTAGTCTTTCTACAAGGTGAATACTCTCCTGTCTCAGAAAATCAGTTTGACTCCTGCAGTTAACCAAATCCTTGTGTACAGACTGCTCTGCACCAGCCACCCTCATCAGTTCCCGTTGGAGCTTGGTGGTGTGATCATTATTTTCCTGTGGTATATCATTAATTTCCTCGTTAAGCCCTTGCCACAGTCCACTTATAGTCCTTTCCTGATCCTTGCACAACCTTTGCAATCTTACAATTGACTTCTGTAAAGCATAATTTTCCCTTTCTTTTGCATCATAACAACTCTTGATTGACTGTAGACTATGCTCCGCTTCCTTTGTTTGTTTCTGTGAATCTGTCAAAGATTGTCTTAGCTGTCCAATTTCATTCTCAGCAGCCTTTAATCTTGTGTTAAACCCATCCATGTATAGCTCAGACTCTCTCACTTGACTATTTAAATTGGTTCCCTTATTATTGAAATATGAAACGTCTCTTTGCAAAGCAACATTCTGTTCTGCAAGATCTCGCACTCTATCTCTCAACCGCTTTTCCTCCAACTTGATTTTCTCTAGCCTATTTCCCCATTCACTTGACCTTCTATCCAACTCTTTTTCCAATGTTGACTGCAAAGCATTCTTGTCTTTCTCTACCATCTTCACACGACATTCTATTTCTTCCTTTATCAACTTAAGAGTCTCATTTGCAGCAGATCTTTCTGCCATTCTGCTGCGTATTTCACAAGCAACCTCAAGAGCTAAATTTCTTTTTTCCTCGTAAAGCTTTTTAACTTTTTGTTGCAATAGCTCTAAATTAGTATCCGTCTTTTTAGGACCCCCTTTTTGGTTTGAACCACCGTAAGGTTTTCTCAAGTCCATCTTCTCCAACAGTAACTGAGCTTGTTCCTCTGCTTCCCTTACTTTCCTTTCCAACTCTTCGTCAGTATCTATAACCTTTAGGTAGCCTTCAAGCCACATGTTAAGCCTATCTCTATCCTCTTGCTTTTGTCTCAAACTCGCTAATGGTTTTCTAGTTCTCCCTATTTTAGAAATAGGGTCCAAAGTTCCAGACATACCCTCATTAATTCTCCTATGATACTCTGAGCTAAGGCGCTGACTTCCCGGAGGAGAATCCTCAAACAATTTCAATGACGATGATTCTTCTTCAGTGGAACAACTATGGGGATCTACAAATTCAGACGCTGTTAGGGAAACTTCTGTGACAACTCCGACCCTGTCTTCATCTTCAGCATTAGCTTCCCAATCAAAAGACTTCTTAATGTCAAGATTATCTGCCTTGGTTAGATGAGATTTAAAATTTCCATTCAATGTTTTAAATAAACTCTCTGCAACTGTTCGAGCACTTTTACACCTAAAGGAAAACCTGTCAGTGACAGAATCCCCAGTAGATGAAACAGATCCTTTCATGGATGCAGAAAGTGCAGATGAGCCAGGCCGCTCCAAAGAAGTTTTTTCAGCTAAATTTGGAAAACAGTTGTAGGAATCTGTCAACTTGACTGATTGAGACCTTATCAGTCTTGTGGCATGCACCACTTCTGTGGGAACCTTTTCAAAAGGTATTGCAGCAATTTCTTGTGGCTTATAAAAAATGGATTTATTCTTGTCGTCCACTTCGTTTTCCAAAGAAAGCTCAAATAACCTTTCAGCAACCATTGGTGTTTGGAGAGAGTTGCATTGTGCAGACACTGGAATTTGCACCTTATTTGTTTCCCCCAGGCGGCTCTTTGGTACACTGACAGATCTCTTTGTCCACTGTATTTTTGTCATTTTGTTTGCATGTTTCTTCCATCTATCTTCAATTTGATCATTAGAAACCACTGCACTGCAAAGACATCAGATATATTCAACAATTATTTACCTGTTCCAAAAAATATAGAAAATTCTTTAGATAAATGAAAAACTCGACTGACTGAAGCATGTAAATTTCCATAAATTAAGCAGGAGCATAACGACAAATCAAAGCAGATGGAATTTTCAAGGCACTTTTAAAACAAATGCTTTAGCAGTATTAAAGCTTTCACATCCAATGAAGTTTATGTTGAACCCTAAAATTATAGAGAAAGGAAACACACGAATAAAAAATCATAGAGTTTCTGCAGCAAATCCTTAATGATTGAAACTGTGCATTATACATGCAGGGGACCTTCAACATCCTTGATTGATCGAGTCTTTTTTTAATTTATTTTTCGAGTTTGATTCTAGGAGAAGAGGTCCTATAAAGCAAGTAGGCCTCAAAGGACCTTAAAAAAACAAGCAAGCCAACAAACAAACATGTTGTCAAATATATACCAAATCCTTGGACAAATACCTATGCAATCTAGAAAACAACATTAATAAGAGAGATAAGACACAAGGAAGCATAAACTATTCCAACACCACTGCTCTAAGCAGGGAAAATTGAAGGCTTCCAAGATACTTACACAGGTGCAGGTTGAAACCCTGGTGTAAAAATATCCCCACTGCCCGTTGAAGGCTTCCTGGCATCAATAAAGTAGTTTAGACTTCTTTGAGTTGAAGACGAAGAGAAAATCGATGACGACGATGATGAACATGGCCGGCTACGTTTTTTATGCACAATTTCCTCTGCAACGCTATGTCTGGGAGTGATCCTTGGTCTGTTATCCCCAACAAAAGGAAAATTCTCCTCTCCACATGGCGAAGGTCTTACAGGAGACAAATGATCTCGCCGCAGCCGTGCTCCCAATGAGTTTTCCTTCAACCCTTTCACATTATCCCTGCCTTTTATGTCCACCACGACCGAATCATCCTTGATATTGCATGAAGTGTGATGTTGCTTAGGTTGCCCTGTATCTTTCTGCACGGACTCAGGGGTTGAATTTGGTACTATGCAATTACTTGAAGAAGATACAGGTTTCAGTGGAAAAATCCTCCGCATTATTATTTACCAAAAAAGTTCTGCCAGAACTTACAGGTTCGATGAATCTGTGCACAAGAAATAGTCGAATTTATGCTGTTAAACAATTGAACAGCGTATTGGAACACGTTTTAGGATAAATCCTCCGATTTAAAACTCGCATAAAGTAGCCGTTAATTTGACAAGTCCAGGCCAAGGTCACCCGCTAATTTCGTAAACGAGAATCACAACCGACCTGGACAAAGTTGAATTTTCACAAAGACCGGGCCATTAAATTTTGAAGTTTGACAAAATGTGAAATTACGAACTAAAGAAAAGCTTAAAGAAGAAATAAAACGAAACTTCCGACTTCTCGAGAAGACTAAATTAAAAGATATTTAGGAAATTTGGCAAATACATGGTAAACAACCGCCAGTTAAAAACGTCAACAAATTTTGTTCGGAATAACGAGAAATCGGTAATAATGTTTAAAGACGGACAAATCCACGTTCGAATGGCTTAAAGTTCCCAAAATCAGACAGATTCAGTTATATGGAAGAAAAATGTGAAAATGTCCATATAATCGGAGACAACATTTTACAAAATTCATTAAATTCGCAGGCTATATATCCGGCAAATCTATCAAAAATCAGAATGAAAACTCATATTCGAAAGCAAGAAATCAAGCAGACTTACTCTTCCCAACTTTCTAAATAATTTAGAGACTGCACTGTCATGAACCTTCAACGGCTCTATTCTTTAATGCTAAACTCGTCTAAGCGCAGAACAGCGAGAAATTTTCCAGTTCAAACTAAATCTTCAGAATCTCCATTTCAGATTCATCTAAGCAAATGTATTAAAGTATGTACATACAAACGAATGATAAAAATTCAAAATAGTAACCAATTTACCGTTCTGCCGGCTTCAAGCCTCCGCAAGCCTCGATTTCTTGCAGGCAATTACATCCGCAGAACTGAAGAACACGAACAGAAGCTCGAAATGAGCCAAGACATTCCAAGAAAAGAGAATTTAAAGGAAAAGAAACGGTCAAACAAATGGAAGTCGCAGAGAACCATAAAAATGCCCTCGGATACGTGATTCCGCGGGACAAAATCAGCATACGACCTTCCGCCTGCGATTTAAAATCTGCTCTGCCTCCGCATACACTTCTACATACATAATTTTGACGGTCTTGAATTCAATTTTCCTGGTTAATTCAATTTTCCTGGTTAACGGTTTTCTTTCAAGATTTCGTGGTTTTCTATGGACTTCTGCCGGTTTTCTTCGGCATTTGCTTTTCGTATATATTTTCTGGTTTTTCCCGGTTTCGTTAGGTGGAATACTTCGTCTTCAGTTGCCTCCCTGCCTTGGATGCTGCTTCTGTCCATCCATTCCATTCCATGAATGCACGCATCCATATACATACATCATCATCTGTCACGATATCCACCAAAATAGATAAAAATAAAAATTGAATTTATTGCTCTGCTTCGACGCCGATAACGGGGTTCTTGCCTCTGTCCGCGCAAGACTTGTCTCTTACCGTTAGGGAAATGTTTGAGAGGAAAAACCCACTAACATATATATACATAAATAGTTAGAGGAAAACCTACTAACAAATATATACATAAATAGTTTCTACTACTATGAAACTTTTAGCTCCGAATGCATTTGGTCATGGTGGTCTAGTGGGATGGGAGTTTACTCCAATTTGCTTAGGTTCAAAGTCTCTTTGAGCATTTTGATGAATTAGATTTTAATAAAATTAATAATTGTAAAGTTTTAAATAATAACATTGATGCGATTTAATTTTTTAATTAATTTAACTTGTAAAATTAATTAAATAATCAAATTAAAATTTTAAAATTATTTATTTCAATTTGAATGTAAAAATAAATTTATAGTACAATTTTCAAATTTAATTTGATTATTTAATTTTTAAGATTTGATTATTTTATATATAATTTTTTTTATAAAAATTATTAAATTTATAAAAAATATTACAATATTTGTTATCAAAACATATAAAATAATCTTTTTCAATTTTGCATTCCTTTTATCTATTAAAATAATATAATGATAAAATTGAGCAAACGTTGACACGTGTAAAATATGCAAAACATAGAGTACATTTTCATAATAATCTTACAATTATTTTAGTAACTATCTAAAACTTTTAAGATTTTATTCTTATATTAAAAAAAAACAAAGTTTAAAGTTTAAATGTGGTTATCTCTCATAATGGAGATATTTGTATTATATTAATGTGGAGTTGAGGTTTATAGCTATCCACATATTAATAAAAAACGTTTACACGTGTAAAAATAAATAAATAAAAGACAATCAGAAAATAGTTATATTCTTAAGTCCATAACAATAACAAAACTAATTCTATACCTCTTATAAGGTTACATGATTTTCTATGTTAATGATTTGTTCATTTCCTAATACACTTCCAACAACCACCTTTACAAATTAGCATGCTTGCCTTCACACTTCCAACAACCACATTTACCAATTAGCATGCTACACTTCCAACAACCAAGTTGACAAATTGGCATGTTTGCCTTCACAAGTGCACCAACACTTATGAAACCTCAACTTTACTATGTGTCTGTTTTGATGACATTACATATAATTATTTTCAATTTATCCAAACACTTTTAACAAACACTTCATCCATCTTCTTCAAGGAAATGAATAAGCATACAATTCCGATAAAAGTAACAAGAATAAAATAAGATAAAAGATCATTGTTGCAAACGAATAATGAGCATTAAATATAAGGGGGAAGAAAGAGATCCAATAGATAAAAATATTACTAACTATTTACCATCAAATCTTAACTTTTGACACTTAACCCTTAACACGCAGTCATATTTATTAACATTCACATCAATAACCATAACCCAAATTGAATGTACTCTTGTTTAACTATTTGACACTCCCAAGTGGAAAAGAATTATTTTGTGCTAGAATTTGTCAACGAAATAACATTTAATAAAAGAAGTGAGTAGTGTTTTTTTTTATTTTTTATCTTTTCAATATATTTTATAAAATGTCAAAAACAATATCTAACTATTTTATAAAACTAGTCAACTTTACTTTTCACTCTTTATATTTAGTGCTTTATTTACACAAAAATAGTCTCTAAGGTGTCAAAAACCAATATCTAACTATTTTATACTATTCATCATTCTCTTCTTTATTTAAAGAAAAATAATCTATATGTTATTGTTGTTCCTATTTTTTACATTGGTAAAATCTTCACCATAAATATTGGACAAAAAAATTACATATCAACAATACTCACAACCTTGTATTTATGTTTTCCATATATTTTCTCTTCATAAATCCCTAACTTATTTTACAAAATCTATAACATGTAAAAATGATACCTATTACATACACAAACAACCTTCTTTGTGAAGCTTACAAACTTACTTTACATATTTGAATTGGCATAAGTCAACCTCACTCACAACAACCTTCAACACAATAAATTCACATACCATTCTCATAAATCAACCTAGCTCATAACAACCCACCCATAAGCCAACCTCACTCATAACAACCCACAACAAAATAAATTCACATAACCAACAACACAATAAATTCACATACTATTCTCATAATCCAACCTCAGAACAACCCACAATACAATAAATTCATATATTTACTTCACTGCTTTGTAAATATCCAAATACACTAGTTTACCACACTTCCATGGAATCATTAGGCCATACTAGTGCCCATACATGTTGTTATGGATGCCACTCCCTGAATATGGATAGTGACATGAATAATTTGAATGCTTTGTTGAATTGCATTGTGTTCATTAGTTTAAATTAGCTTTGGTACAAGTGCAGATAAAGAACATGGTTTTACTTTTTGGTCATCATTAGGCCACTTCAAAAAGGTAATTATAGGCATCTAAGGGCTTGAAAGGTCATGCTCCACTTTAAATTTTGATACATATGTGCCCTACATGGGTCTATGTGGTGCTTCAAAAGGTGACCAACTAAAGTATTTAAATGATGAACATTAGTAAGTTAAAATGGAAAGTAATAAGTTTAAAATTTTCATCCCAAAATATTACTCTTACTCTACTCCAATTTACACTATGAACTGCAAACTTGTTCCTTAGAATTCTATAATTAGATAACAACCTAAAAAATAACTTCTAACGAATAAATAATAAACAGTAAAAAGTGATTTTACACCATGATTATATTTCTCTTCCTTTATACCGTCCACCATCTCACTTCTACTCCTAACGAACATTGAAATCATTACTCATTGTTGCACCTGCCAAGCTTCTAGTACCATCTCATTCATTCTTTTAAATTTATATATATAATCTTATGGTAAGTACACGTGAATAGGTACTCTGTTTGGATTTAAATAGTATCCACTAGCATTGTTTCAATCATGGGTTCAAGTAGAATTGGTCACGCTTTGCATCATAGCACTGTAGGAACATGTTTGTCAATACAGTGAGGATATAATATTCATTATTTATGTGATGGTATATAGATATTTGTTCAGATTTTGATATGTGATGGTATATAGTCTAAGCATATTATGATATTTATGTCAATAGAATGTTGATAATGAATATGTATATATTTTTGGGAAACATGTTATATGTAATAATAAATGTTATATGAGTAATAATAAATAATAAATGATGAATAAAATAATAAACAATTAAATATATTATTTTTAATATCTTTGAATAGTTTTTATTCTTAAAATCTTATTCACTATTTTATATATATATATATATAGAAGATTTTAAGATAAACAATTAAATATATCATTTTTAATATTTTAGAATAGTTTTTACTATCTTAAAATTTTATTCACTATTATATATATAAGATTTTAAGATTGTAAAAACTATTTTAAGATATTAAAAATGATATATTTAATTGTTTATTATTTTATTCATTATATATATATTAGCTAACTAGTATTAGTATTAATGTATTGATATGTAACAAAATAAAGTATAGATGGCATTGTATTTGGTATGTCACTTTGAAAATCAAGACTAAAACAATGCATACAGGCTATTGATTTTGCTTCAAAATATCGATGACAATATTTCAGGGTATCTAGGAGCCCATACTTAGTTCTAACTATCTTATTGATAACAAAAAATAAAATATATAACTTGAGTCCGAAGGGACTACTGGTACCCTATTACTTCTAACAAAGATAATCATGGGTGGCTAGCCGTGTGGACCAAGTCCCTAATTCTGCTAGTAATGCATATCCATTTGAGCCTTCTAAGGGTAAGCATATAGTAGAATAGGATTGGAAGGAGTATGCACATATGCTTAAACCGGGTCAACTTCTTCAAATGAGTTGTCATGGGGATCCATAGGGTCATTTGCTATGATCTCAATATCATAAATCGCTCTACACATAACATTAAATTTTTTGTCCATTAGGTCAATTTTATGCAAAATGGTTTGTTGCTAGATACCTTTTCCCTCCACCACCTGAGCAATGAAGACCTTGTTTAAACAATAGAGCTCAATGAACTTGAAGGTTTTGGTGTCCCTAGATCTCTAGAATCCAGTGTCTGGCACCCACTCCTTGCATTTAGCAGCAATATAGGCCTTGGAAGTTTTCCTCCTCTTTTGTTTGATTGCCTACTCCATATGGGAAACCTCATCTTTGGTTTCAATAGAGATTTTGCAATGGAAATATGCAATGGCCTTCATAGCTTCAAATTGGGATTTGGTGATGCATCGGGGAACTTGTTGAGAAAGGGATTGCTTAGCCTTTACTGTACTCACACTTGCTAGATTGGGGACATAATCCTACCAAAAATCGTCACTGGTGGAAGCTTGCAATTAAAAAATAGTATAGAGGGTTGATTGTAAAGGCGAGGAGCAAGGGAACCTTAGGATTGGGGGTATTGAATAGGGACTACAGTAATGGTTAACCTTCCCAAGCTAAAATCCAACAAGGGAGTCTCAACGCATGCTTTTAGATTTCCATGAAGAACCAGGGACTAGGAGCATCCCTAAACATTAAAAAGAGTGAAAGAAGATAGTTAGAAGAACCATACCTTAAGAAAATAGGGGGAAATTAATTGAAATTCATAGGAGAAGGGCTTGAAAATGGATCTCGAACCTTTGCAAAATCCAATAGCTTTAGAGCCTTGTGGTGACCCCAATTTATGCAAACTTTGCTAATCCATATGAATCCCTATCCCTTCTACATTCATAATTCCACACAACGTTGGGATGATAATGACCTCATAAACCTAGTTGCGAATTAGACTGAGTGTTTTGGAATGAAGGCCAACATATTGTTCAACATACCTAGTAGGTTTGTACGCATAAGTGATCCCACACGGGCTCACATGAGGTTGTTACCATCTCCCTCAGATGACACCCCTTCTAGGGACTATTATTTATAGTTTGAAAACCATTACATAATTACATTTTAAAATTCCTAAAAATTAAACAATATTGTTATTATTTTGAAAAAGATTGTATAAGAAAAATTTTAAAACCACATTCTATAATATATAACATATACTAGCATTGTGTAAGCTAGATATACAAGAAAAACAACATGTACTTTCAAATTACAAATCATGTTTTAATCATTCTATTGTTCATCTTATATGTAGGTAAGATTCAAGGAAAAAGAAAAAACTCTGTGTTGTATTCTCTACATTTCAAGTCACTTAGGTTCATCATCAAAAGCAAGGTATTGAATTGTAATACCCCAATAACATTCTTATTAATGCAACTATGGTACATGTGATAGGAAAGTCAACCTGAATTACATGTTAATCATGAAAAACAAAGTGTTGAGTTGTAATGCCTCGATAACATTTTTGTTAACACAACTATGGCGTATGTGTTAGGAAAGTGGACCTAAATTACATGTTAATCATCAAAAACAAGGTGTTGAGTTGTAATACCCTAGTAACATTGTTATTAACACAACTATGACACATGTGATAAGAAAGTCGACTAGAATTACATGTTAATCATGAAAAGCAAGGTGTTGAGTTGTAATGCCCCAATAAAATTCTTATTAACACAACTATGGTGCACATGTTAGGAAAGTTGACATGAATTACATGTTAATCATCAAAAGCAAGGTGTTGAGTTGTAATACCCCAATAACAGTCTTATTAACACAACTATGACACATGTATTAAGAAAATCGACCTAAATTACATGTTAATCATAAAAAGCAAGGTGTTAAGCTGTAATACCTTAATAACATTCTTATTAACACAACTATGACGCATGTGTTGGAAAATTCAACCTAAATTACATATTAATCATCAATTACAATTTACATGCTAAATCAATTACAGTACCTTGTTTGTTGATTCTTAAATCATTATCTAATAATAAATAAATAAATAAATAGTTCATCACATTTTTAACCACAAATTTAAAAAATCATATATGAAGAAACAATATAACATTTGATTGGCTAAAAACTCATACATCACATTCTATTTGATTGGCTAAAAACCCATCCATCACATTCTCTATATGCCTATCATATTTCCCCAATCTATATCTAAAGAAGGAAATACATGAACTTCATGATGCATAAGAGGTGATGTCCAAATGTAAAAGAAGGGAATATACCACCTTCATGATGCATAAGGGAATATACCACCTTCATGATGCATAAGAGGTCATGTCTGGATGTAAGGAACAATCATTAATCATTTGAAAGGTGGATCCCCTATGTTCTTAAATTTTTTTATTATAATGTCTCTATGTAAATAAATGTGAATACATTTTATCATACAATATCATTATATGTTTTAATATCTTAGCTGTCCAATTAGATCAAAATCATAATGGTTATTCGTACACCATGTAGGAATTTAAAATTTGAACATAGAGGGTCCTATATGGATTTATAACAAATTTTAACATCATTACGACAAATTTTAACATCATCACAAGATGGTTTTGATTTTTTTTTAAATAATTTAAAAAATAATATTTTTTTACATTTAATTATTTTTTTTAAATTTGTTTATGTATATTGTACATTTATTTATATCCATAGACACCACTTTTTCTCTTTTATATTTCTTTTTAGGTTTAATTCATACCTCCTTTATCTTATAAAAGCGACTTTATAAATAATGAAAACATGAATGTTTTTTATTTTTTCAATGTTACCTTATTAAAAAACGACTTTATAAATAATGAAAACATGACTTTTTTTTATTTTTTCAACGACTTCTTTACTTGCTAGAAACTAGAAAAACAAGAGAATTTACTTAGGATTTAGTGTTGGCCTTGTATGATTTCAATGATTTTTGTTTTTAAATTATGAGCTCCAATAAGATAGTTCAAGAATTATATTAATTAGTTTAAACATAACATGTTATAATGTCTCTTAACTTTACAATGGAATCATAACATCTTCTCCATCCAAAAAAAAATTAGAATATTTTTTCCAAATGTATACAATATTGGTAATGATGTTATTTAAGAACTAGTGTGTATTGATGGTATTTGTTCTTTGCTTTGGACAACTTCAAATTGAATTATAATGTCGAAAGTGTCAATTATTAGAGTTCTCATGACTATCAGAAGAGTCGTAGTTTATGGAAGGAACATGGGTCATGGTGGATAAGGAATTTTTGTAGATGGTGTAGATCCATGGATGCTAAAGGGAGTAAGCTAACAATAATGATTACGACATCTAACCTTGAGGGAATCAAGAATCAACTTTGTGACTTCCCAACTCTAAGAAGACCCACATCTAACTCCAAGACCATTCAAGCTAACTCTCATGGATAACATTTGATGGTATATATGTCAGTGTATATAGTCATTAATGCACTCATGCTATAATATAACAATTTTGACCCTTTGAATGTAATGTATTAACTTATGTATAAATTGTAATAAGTGTTATCATGACGAGAGTCAATCCAATCCATATGCACTTAAATAAAATCACCTAGTGTATAAATGATGTAAATATCTTGTATGTAGTCCTAGTGTGAAGGCCAAGGATCGACTAGTGAATGACTAGGCATATAATTGTGGTAATTATGCTTTTTATGTACAATGTGGTATACTTTCCATGGTATACTCAAGATATGTAAGTATTATTTTGAAAATTAATATAAAGGTCCAAGCTAGTTGCAGAAAGCACATGAGGGATTATGAGTCCACTAAAGGGGAAGAGGAAAGAGGGTCCAATAGGTGGGGGGAATAAATTTATGTTTCCTATCTCCTACTTTTTCTTTATCATGCTATTTATTTAAATCTAAACCATCATCTTTGACTTATAAGCCAATCATTGAATGTGGTGGTGGGTGAGGAAGTATACCTCACATAGTTACGAGGGCATGGAGGTTAGGTGCAACTATCACAGGGAAGTGTAAGAGACCCCATACTCATGGAAATTTGAACCTCCTCCATTCCCATGCACACTCTTTCCATTCTAAATATGAATTGACTCATACAATCACCACTTTCTCATGCCCAATCACTACTAAAGTTTAGAAAATTGTATTCTCATTCTTTAGACTAATATGCAAACCCGAAATAGAAAGAAATAGATGTGGGAGAGTGATTCATGGACCTGATGTTAGAATATAAGGCTTACATGCATAATAAAGTCACTATAGTGACTAAAGCTAAAAGTTAGGTTTTTTTTAGTTACTATTAGTTTTTGGGGTTTTGGACAATTATCACCTCTCAAACTGTATTTAAGAGAGGTGAATCCCATTATAATGGCGTGAAGTATTTTCTTAATATATTATTGTGTGTATCTTTGTCTCAACCTAATTATCTAGGGTTTTGACATTTAGGGATTTAGCTTATTTTATAATATGGTATCAGAGTAACGTACATCATGGAAGTAGAAAATCCATGGATGAGAAGATATATCACTTCTACAAATGGTTTCAAGACAAATTTGAATGATAAATAGTGTGATTAGTGGGGTCTATTATAGCATTGATATCTTTTGTAAATTCTTGGCAAGTAGTTGGTAGATCATTGAGGTGTTGTATTAATTAGGCAAAGGAGCCACTAGGTCAACTACTAAGGAAAAGGATACACCGCTATTATTGATTAGTTGGAAGAGTCGTTGTATCATGTTGAGGGATCCTGATGGATAAAATATGAGCCATCAACATAGTCCCACACACAAGAAACCAACTTGTCATTTTGGAGAACAAAGATGTGTCTGCGTGTCATTTAAATCTTAGCCACCATTTTGAAAATCAGATAGATAGATACCATCATCAAGAAAAAGAGTAAATGTTTGCATGCAATTTCCAGTTATGAGAGTTGATTTTATCATCTGTGATTAGGATAGTCACCATTAAAGGATGAACATGTTCTTGGAGAGAGACATTTGGCATAACCATATCACCATCTTCAAAAAAACAATGTTATTTTTCTTCTAAACAAGTTTTGTTAATTGATTCTATGAACCAAGATGTAATGTCCCTCAACCACCCTGGCTGAGGAAGCGCCACTACTTCAAAACCAAACTGTTTTGAAAACCAGATTGTAACATACCCAACCACCCAGGCTGGGTCATGCCACTTGAAACTATCATGCTCTGATATACATATATATCTAATGCAAATTTAAACTGACATAAACATTCTGCTACAATATAGATTAATGCGGAAATAACAGTAATCCTACACATGCAACACATGCAGGAAGTACTCATAACATTATAACACATGTGCAAGATACACAACATACAATTAACATAGAATTAGTACTTATCTTTTTATGAGAATACCACCGACTACGTGCAAACCTTCCACGGACCTCCCAGCCTTAGACCACGCTGCTCCAAGCTATCAGCAGTGGGTCACCCCCGAGTTGGGACTAAAATCCACCCAGGGTAAAGGAAATCCTAGGCTAGGCTGATACTATGGAAAATTGCACAATGCAACATCAAGGATTCCCTCCAAGGAGCCTACTTATGCCCACCACTCACAGACTCTCATTCCCCACATGCATGTCCCACCCTAGGAATATACACCTTCACTGTTCCATAGTCCATTGGCTGCTCCACTTCCCTTCCATGGCTTCAACAACAGGTTGGATCGAGAATTCTCAGAGCTATGTAGTTGTTGTTGGACTCCCTCCAGGAGAAATCACTTCCCCAACAATCTCTCTCACCTAGAGAGAGTTGCTCACAGGCCTAACAACCTGCTTCTTCAACCCATAGGCTTGACAACCCGCCTCTTCAAACCACAAGCCTGGAAACCTACTTCTTATGTCCATCTCTTAAGTCAACCAGGTAACCACAATACCAAAATCGGGTAAGGAAAGGGACGACTCAACAAATTACAGAGGCTCACGATGGCAGAGGATTCAATAATGGCGGAAATGGTTGATTACATACTTGCTCAGTGCATGAGTGAATGGGGCAAGGGATGGAAAGAATCGTGAGTGATCTCATGAGGAAAGATGGAAAGAATGGTGAGCGAACCCCCCACAATGATGGAATTTCCCACATAAATCTACATGTGTCTTGTATGACACTTGGCTCTCCAGGATCTCATTCCTCTCCACTTGTAGTTCTTTCCTCTCCCCAAAGAAACTTAGGATAACATGGTTTATTTCCCAAACTTTAGTATTTTAGGAAATACATTATAATATTCCCTTGGGTTAAGCCCTCAAGCTTATCCCCTTTTTCCTAGCCTCTTTTCCCCCTTCCTTTTCCCTTCCTAGTGGAGCTTAGTCCCCCATAACTCTTTCTTCATGGTCGTTCTACACGCAACGATATATTTTTATTAATGATCTTCATAATTACATATACATAATCAGGCTCACTGGCCTTAGCATCTAGGATTCCTGACCTAATAAACACATAAGCCTTCCAGCTTATAAACATTTGTCTCACCAGCCTATAAACATCATTACAATTCAGCAGAGGCTTGACCTTGGGGTATTACAATCCCATCCCCTTATTTTTGCATTGTCCCCAGTGCAACTTATTTACATAACATCAACAAGATTTCTAAAATCTTCAAAAAGATGTGGGTATTCTGCTCGCATAGCATCTTCATGATCCCAAGTTGCGTCCTCGGGACCGTACCAGGTCCATTGGACCTTTACAAGCCCTATGGCTCAATTCCAGAGTTGTTTGATTTTCCGGTCCAAAATGTGTACCAGATGCACTTGACAAGCGCTTTCTTTCTCCACCTAAATCACATTCCAATCAATAATATGATTAGCATCATGTATATATTTCTTAAGAAATGATATATGGAATACATTATATATAGACATAGATGCAAGTAATGCAAGCATGTACGCTATTGGTCCAATCCTCTCTAGGATTTCAAACGACCCACAATATCTGGCTGCCAACTTGGAAAAGTTTCCCAACTTCAAGGAACATATGTTGGCCTTCACTTTCAAGAAAACATGATCACCCACTTTTGATTCCCTGTGAGTTATGCCTTTGTCAATTTTTCTTTTATGCCTGTCTTGGGAAGCCTTTAAATTCTGTTTAATCCTCAACATTTGCTCTTCCATTTCTCTGAGAAACTTTGGCCCTGATCTGGATTTAGGAGCAGAACGAACTGATTAATAGACTGAATATAATAAACACAGAGATATGAAGAATAACACAAATATTCAGTGAACATTATCTTCTATTGAATAAATGAAATAGGCTGAAATTGTAAAACCGCATAACTAAAACACTTGCTCGAATGGTGGGAGATATATCTGAGAAGAGATGTGGTTTCTACGCACATTTGTACGAGGAGAATGATTACAATGAGGCTCCAGAGGCCTCTTTGATATTACTCATGAATGTCAAAACCATAGACATCCAAAAACCTAACCCTAGGAGATGAAACACCAAAATTTATGTGGGCTCCTATGGGTAAGTTGGTACCTCAACTTCTCGGGGTTGTAACTTTTTCATACGACCTCCATTTTAGGTGTGTGATAGCCTGTTGGAATGGTATTTTAGAGAAATAAACATTACACCATCAAACTTTGACTTTATCTATAGTTTGACTGTGGAGAGCAAAAAAAACACAGTTAAGGGCCCCAAAACGGCCCTGGAAGTACAACAATATGTGCTTACATGAAAACATACAAAATAAGCTAGTTGGATGAGGTGGGAGGCCGCCAGTATCTACCTGGAAGATGTGTAGGGATTCAGACAACCTTGAAAGTGTAGAACCCACAATTACAAAGAAGTACAGAAGAACGTGCTTAACTAAAAAGTGTCAAGAAGAGCCAGTTGGAATAGGTGGGTGGCCACCAATATCCACCTCGATCAATCCTCCCCCTTAGGAAGAAATGGTATCAATTGTGTTGAGTTCCCCCGATAGGTGAAGAAACTTCTACTGAATTTGGCCCCAGGTGAGCCACTTTCCTTGGTGTAGGAGTTTCCCTGCCTTGACAACCCGAAAAAGATGGATCCTCTGCTGGCAAGTGCCCTTGACCTATGTGTCCACTATCTGATCACTGGATGTTCATTCCATGCAGTCAGGGTTGATATTTTTTGGTGTTAATTGTTCTGTGATCTTTGAAGTGTCCAATAATAGTGGAAAATATGGTCGAAGGAGGTCCACATTGAATACGGGTTGAAAACCAAGGAAGGGTGGAGTGTTGAGCTCAAAATCATTGCTACCCACAACCTTGGTGATAGTGTAAGGACCATAGAGAAGGGGGTGGAGATTCTGATGGGGCCCTGTAAAACTCTCCTTCTACAAATGTAACCAGACTTTGTCTACAACTTGAAACTGATACGGTACCCTGTGTTGATCATGGTGTTGCTTGTACTTAGCATTGACTTTCTTCAAAATCTCATGGACCTGTTGGCGGATGTGTTGAATTCACTCAATGAATCTGGTGGCTTTGGCAGTCTCAGATTGAGCATGGGAATATAATGTATGTGTGGTTGCAAGAGGTATTGCAACATCAATGGGACCCAAGGGTTGGAATCCCAACCCCACCTGAAATGGGATATGGATGGTGGAGCTATGGAGAGCCTTGTTGTAACTATGTTGAACATAGGGTAGACTCTCATCCCATGTACATGTATGATTAGAGCTATACATGTGCAGGATGTGCAAAATCATCTGATTGACCACCATTGTTTCATTGTCTATTTGGGGGTGGAAAAGAGTGGATTTAGTGAGCTTAGTGGCCGACAGTGACTAGAGACTCAACCAAAATGTGTTGAGGAATATGTTGTATTGGTCAGAGATGATGGTATGTGGTATCCCAAAATGGACCCACACTCATTTGAAGAATATCTTGGCAATATCTTCTGCTGTGATATTCTTCTTGCAGGCTATGAGGATGGCCATCTTCGAAAATTGATCAACGACCACAAATACATAATCATTGCCTTGCTTAGTGGATGGAAGGATAGACATGTAATCCATCGAGATGGATTCCCAAGGATTCTCAGGAGTAGGAAGAGGAGTGTATAATCCTTACTTATTGACGGTTGGCTTGGAAATGACACAGGTAATGCAAAATATGGTATACTTGTTGACGTCATGTCAAAGTTTTGGCCAATGAAATGTTTATGTAGAATGACCATAGTTTTCTCCATGCCAAAATGTCTTGCCATCTGACTGTAGTGGGCTTCCCAAATCATCTTTGCTCGCTCACTTGCAGGAACACAAAGATGACCCATATATTCCACTGTGATAATCTTCTTGCAGGCTATGAGGATGGCCATCTTCGAAAACTGATCAACGAACACAAATACATAATCATTTCCTTGCTTGGTGGATAGAAGGATAGACATGTAATCCATCGAGATGGATTCCCAAGAATTCTCGGGAGTAGGAAGAGGGGTGTATAATCCTTACTTCTTGATGGTTGGCTTGGAAATGGCACAGGTAGTGCAAGATCTGGTATATTTGCTGACGTCATGTCGAAGTTTTGGCCAATAAAATGTTTATGTAGAATGACCACAATTTTCTCCATGCCAAAATGTCCTACCATCTGACTGTAGTGGGCTTCCCAAATCATCTTTGCTTGCTCGCTTGCAGGAACACAGAGATGGCCCAGATGGCATAACAATCCATTCTGAATGTGAAAATTGGTGACATTTGTGCTTGTACCTAAGAGCTTATAGGTGGGGGCGAAGTCTGGATATTGTTGATAAAGTTTGGGCCACTCATATGCCTCATGTACATAAGAATGGAGCATAGTGGTGAATGTAGACATGGGAGGTCAATTGAGGTAGTCAATGACACGATTTGTGCTCCTTGTCTTATACTTGATGTTGATATGGAAATTTTGCAGGTAGGTGGACCACTTTTGATGGCGGTCGTTCTGCAATTTCCTCTATGTCTGTATGAACTGCAGAGGCTTGTGATCAGTATGGATGATCGTCTTCTTACCTAGAATGTAATGTTTCCATTGACGATATGGTTGTACAATGGAATACATGTCCTTGTCATAGATGGGGTATTTCCAGACAATATCTGAGAGTGTCTCACTATGGTATGCCACCAGATGACCGTATTGAGTGAGAACTACGCCTACAACATAGTCAAATGCATCAGTCTAAATATCGAATGGTTGTTGTAGATTGGGCAAGGAGAGTACTGGAGTTGAGAAAAAGAGATCTTTAGATCATCAAATGATCATTGTTGTTGCTTCCCCCACACTATCTTTTCCTTGTCACCGCCCTTGGTCACTTGGCTGAGGGCCCATGCAATATGGGATAATCCCAACACGAGTCGTCGGTAGAAGTTGGACAGTCCCAAGAAGCTCCGAATATCGGTTAGTGTGGTTGGGGTTGGTTAGTCACGGATGACTTGGATCTTAGCTGGATCAACATGTACCCCATGCTCATCAACAATGTAGCCCAATTATTGGACCTTGTTCATGCCAAAGGAGCATTTTTCCAAGTTGGCATATAGCTTGTGTTGTCGCAGAGTGCTCAAAACCTGATGAATATGCCGCATGTTCTCCTCCCAAGTTATGTTGAAGATGAGGATGTCATCCAAATATACCACCACAAAAGAGTTGGTGAAGGGTCTCAATACATCATCCATTAACCTCATGAAAGTGGCTGGTGCATTTTTTAAGCCAAAGGGGATGACCAACCATTCGAAGAGACCTTATTTAGATTTGAAAGTTGTCTTCCATACATCAGTTGGTTCGATGGGAACCTAGTGGTAGCTAGACTTTAGGTCAATCTTGCTGAAGAAATTTCCCCCCTTGAGTTGGTCAAGAAGGTCATCAATCCTGGGAATTGGGTATCGGTTCCTGACTGTGATTTTGTTTAATGCTCTGTAATGAATGCAGAGTTTCCTGGTCCTGTCCCTGCTTTTCACCAGTACAATCGGGCTTCAACAAGGGGAGGATATGGGTTTGATGTGCCCCTTTTAAAGAAGCTCTTGGATTTTATGCTTGATTTCATCATTTTCCATCAGTGAGCAATGATGAACTAGTCCATTAGGAAGAGGTGCATCGAGGGTTAGATCAATTGGATGCTTGACTTAGCAGTGTGTCGGTACCTCGGTGGGTGAGGAGAAGATGTCTATGTACTCTTCCACGATCCTGTCCCCTTGCTTCTGCTACAAAGAGAGGCTTTGTGTAGAGGCCACTGATGTGGCGGTGACCTTTTTCTTAGTAGAGATTAAAGAAATAGCGGTAAGCGGTGCTACCTCTAGTATCCTATACAATTGTCTACCCAAAGTAATAATAAAATTGCGGGGTCTAGACTCATACACAACATGACGCTTCCACAAATATGGTTGTCCTAAAATAAAATCACAAACTTCAAGGAGAGAAATATCACACAATACCTTGTCTTTGAAAGGCTTGATGTCGTAGGGCAGATGACATTGTTGGCTAACACAGAGATCTTCCTTGGTGAAGCCAACTGATGGTGTAGGGTTGCAGGTGCAGTGTCGTCAGCAAGATCAATCACTTGACGACCTCTGTTGAGATCGGTTTCTTTTTACTACCTCTATCGACAATGAAATAGAGCAGAGTCCCATTTACCAAAATCTGTGAGTGAAAGAGACGTTCCCCTTCCTCTGGTTCTTCTGGTTCGCTTGGCTGGAATTTAGTGGTAGCGACAGTGGAACTAGGTTCAACATCGATGATCTACTTCCCTCCTTCTGGATTTGATTCGAAGTCAGAATCAACCTCGGACTCGTACTCCTTCAACTCGACCATGGGTGACTACTTGGAGCGACATTCTTCAATGTTGTGCCAAGGGATTTTATGGTATTCACACCATTTTCCCGTTTCCTTCTTCATCTTTTCATTGCCCTTATTCTGTTGCATCTTCAACTGGTAGTCCTGAGAGTGGCCATATTTTCTTTGTCCCTTGTTGTGTGGGTTGGGGTGGCCTTTGCCCTGCTTCGGTTGTGAGGATTTTGAATATCCAAACTCTCGCCTCTTCTACTTAAATTTTGGCTCGATCTTGACAACATATCTACAAGTCGTACCCAAGGAGGTGATGTCCAGAAACTCCATTTATGTTTGAATCTATCTATGCAAACAACCACGATATTTGAGCACCAGATGTTTCTCAGAGTATTTGATACCCAATTTGGTGCATAGGGTATGGAAATTATTGGTGAAATCTGGTACTATCTGGTCCCTTTCTTGATGCAGGGTGGTCCATCTGGTGTATTGGTCCTCGTAGCTTCCAATGGGGTAGTATTGTTCTCTAATGGAATCCCATGTAGGGGAAACCAAATATATTGTATATTCCTCTATGGTACTTTTATCTGAGTAAGTATCCCACCAATCGTTAACATGGGGGACGACCTTGAGAAGTGAAAAAGTAATCTTTTCCCTATCGAAAAAATTATGGACCGAAAAATACCCTTCGAGCAGATTCAACCATTTATCTACAACATCTGGATCTATCATTCCTTCATATAATGGAATATAAAAATTTACCTATAACTTGAAGGGGATTGCATGGAAGCTTGATGAAGATGCTTCTCCTGTGGGCAGCCACCGAAGGATCTGTGTAAAGTTGTTCATCATTTCGTTCCTTTGTCATGCGAGGTATTCCTCGAGCAACATTTTAAAAGGATCTCCTGCTCCATCATCTTTCTTTTCGTCCCCCGGGGTTTTTTTCAGGATCAGTGGTACTGATATTGCAACGGCTCAATTGGTTTGAGTCCTAACTTCTTATACCTAGATCTTGTCAGGGACATGCACAAAGAAAAATAAATGAAGAGCAGAACGCTCTAATACCATTGATACATATTTAGGAGTGGAATTAATTGATTAACAGACTGAATACAATAAACACAAAGATATGAAGCATAACATATATATCCAGTGAACAGTATATTCTATTGAATAAATGAAATAGGTTGAAACTGTAAAAATGCAGAACTGAAACACTTGCTCGAATGGTGGGAGTTATCTCTGAGAAGAGATATGGTTGTTGCGCACATCTGTCTGAGAAAAATGATTACAATGAGGCTCCAGAGGAATTTTTTATATTACTCATGAATTCCAAAACCCTAGACATCCAAAAATCTAACCCTATGAGATGAAACACCAAAAGTTATGTGGGCACCTATGGGTAAGTTGGTACCTCAACTTCCAGGGGTTGTAACTTTTACATACGACCTTTTTTTTAGGCATGTGCTAGCCCATTGGAAAGGACTTTTAGAGAGCCAAAAAAAAATTCTTTGTCTACAGTTTGACTATGGAGAGACAAAAAAACATTGTTAAGGCCCCCAAAACAACCTGTTGAGCACTCAACACACCCTAAAAAGCCTATATCAAATTTTACTTTTTGGGTACCACTTGATCTTTTGCACTGTCTGATTCTACTTCAGTATGAAAATGTTGCCTCTAATTAACTTAAAAAATACTAACTATTAACTAAAAGAATCGACAACGAAATATTTTCCCCAACTCGATTAAGAAATTTGGAATCGGAAAGGATTAAGCATGAAAGGAAATCACTCAAGAGAACCAAGGTAGCCGAGCGCCGATCTTTGTCGGCAGATGAGAGTTTTATTTCACGACAAGATTCACTAAGGATATCTCTGATGATCGATCCATTCGGTAACGACAAAGGCTGGAGGAGTAAGCGCTTACGAAGGAAGAAAAGAATCACCGATATTTGATCCCCGAAACTCTCGGCATCGATGAGATTTTTGACAAGGTAGGTCCGTAGAAAGGGCATGACAACTTTATTCCCCCCTCAAACCATCGAACTCGATATTTTTTGGCATCGACAGTCCTAGGTTTATTTCGACACACACATCTTATTGAAAACCCCGACTCTGATTGGGATACATGATCAAACCATCTTCCCCCACCTATCACTTGTCGTTGCCAAAGCGGTTAAACATATGATTGAGTTTTCCCTTGAATTGTTAGCACTTCCCAAGGCCCGAGTTGCACCTCAAGTTAGTGTTTCCATGTCAGCTTCGTATGAAAAAATCAATCGACGTCGGAAGTTATAAACAAGAGGTTGTCAATGAAACATTCACCATGCATCGTCGATCCCTGACCCGCCCACTCAGAAAATGACACGATGGGACGTTTTAACGCTAGATGTGATGCATTCAAAGGGATAATTAATTCCAAAATCTCACATTAGTTTCTAATTCATGCGTGAATCAAAAGTATCGTTTGAAATTTCCGATATAACACATCACCCTCCGTGCCTCTGCCACCAACCCACGATGAATTAAATGGTAGAGATTTGGTTGTAGATTTGTTTGAATTTCACTCATCACCCGGATTAATTGGTTGATATGATTGGTAAGATCTTCCCATCAAATTATCTTGAGCCATTGTAAACAAGATTATTCTGTGGGCAAAGAAGTTCAGGTCAGACAGAGGAGCAAGGTGAGCAATCCAAAAGAAATCTCCAATATACTGTGAGTATTAAACCACAGAGTCTAGAAAGCATTACATGTATGTGCTAGTTTGGATTTTGCTATGTTTTTACCTCACATATACATTATGATCCAATATTTCTTTGTATGACGACCCTAAATATTGTTTCATTTGAAGGAACAATGCTTCTAAGAAAACCAACCACCAGGAAATCTCCAAGAGCGTCGAAGCTAAAGGAACCAGAGGTGGGAAAAGGTTCTTCCCCAGTGGTCGCAAAACAATTGGAATTCGCTCCAAAGCTGGTGTCCGTCATCAATACATCCACCAAGAAGGTTTTCATTCATCCCCGGGCCTTTGGAGACACGAAGGAAAACATAGGGACCAAGAAAGTACTCTCACACTGGGGAGAACTTTTCCAGAAGATCAAGCGAGAAGAATTCCCTGAATATACCCCGCACAATGATCTCGATACAAGAAAAATCAACAATGAAGTCCTCCCGAACATCCGAAAGGCGTATCTGCACATGGTAGTGAGAATAACCCCAGTATTCCCCTGCATAGAACTCCTGAAGTGGCTTATCAATCACACTGACACACAAAAATGTTTGATTAATGACGACAATGGAGAGTGTGTCGGGGTTTTCCTTCCAGTGGAGGTTCAAAATTACTACAATCTCAGAGAGCCAGAAGAGAGGCTGGACACCGATTTTGTTGTGAGCTTCTATGATAAACATGATACCAGCAAGGTGATGGCTTCGTGGTGGAGAGAGGATAAAAATTTCACCAATCGGACCTTTGGTTGCTACTTGACGACCAACTTAAGGGAGTTGTATATCTATCTAATGGTCCTCCTCTGTCGATTGCACAGGGAGAAAGATTGATCTATGTTTTTAGAGGCTTGGATGCCTCTATATTATACTATAGACATTTCTGGAATAGGTTTTAACTGGGGTGCCATCATCTCCAAACAACTGAGCACTTGCATACGACAGGCTCAGACACCAAAAGAAGGAGAAACCCCATCCTTCTACATGGCTTCTTATTTATTGGACATGATCCATGCCAGAAATAACTTTGCTTGAATGAACCTGAGCTGACACACCTCAGAACTCCCGGTCCATTTATATTTCGGCATCTTGTGGGAGAGCAGGTACAATAAATCCTACTCTCTCATCTGCGATCAATTTATCACATGTATTCATTTTTTGTTGTTCAAGAAAGAGTGCCCAAGGCTGTCGAATGCAACCAAAAAGATTATATCAAAAGTTTTCCACTGGTACCTGGATGAGCGCGATACCTACATCAGGATTTTAAGAGCCACCAGAGCACCACACCTGTTACCTATGTATTTTCCCGATCGACTAGTAGTAGCAGAAATCTGTTATCAAACCAGTCTGCAAGGTTACAATGCTACTCTGGTAAAAGATAAGAAGCGAGCATTCGTACCTTATGGATTTCATATAGGTTTCTACATGGTAAAAGACACCGCACAAGCCAAGCAATAAGGGTTAATCCAATTGGAGTTCTGATTCCATACTGGTCATTTTCGCAAGCACGACCCAAAGGGTCTGGTCTTGAAGCACACATCACAAGTATCGTCCTGCTGGTTATATGCCCATGACAGGTTTGAAGATGAGATCTTCACCGAAAATGCTCAAAACTGGGATGAGTTAGTGGTGAGGATGGATGACCCTAAGGTGACCAGGTTCAAGGCCATGAGCCTAGATGAGAAAGCAACAACCATGGAACAATCGGCTCAATGGATTCTTAGGGCCAGAGAAGAAAGGATAGCACCTGAAACAACCGAAGCAACATAAGCCCCCTTGATAGCTCATACACAAGAAAAAGTTATCCATTTGGTATAGGATGTGTGGGAAAGGGGATTTCTCATGTTAGAATGGGCACAATAGGTGCTTGATCAGTTACAAGATGACCGAAACCTATAAAAAACAACAGGATCACCTGTTGATAACCCTGAGAGAATCCAGGTGGGTACAAGTGACCCCAAATTTATAGATGTTGATGAAATTGTCGGGTTGGATGACCTTGAATTCATAATGCCATCAGTTGGATCACCAGCAGGTGTAGCAACTCAGCCAGAAGCAGTCTGGGTACTAGTAGAAACAAGCACATCAAACCCCTTGAGCAATTTTATAAAGATATACGATGATGATGAGAGCCCAGAGGTATCTTTTGAGACCTATGTGCATATCAAAGAAGAAAAGGGACTTGATAAGACATCTTCTCTTGTTCCCTAAGTCCAAATCAAGGAGGTTCCACAGAAAGAAAAATAATTTGAGAGTGTCCTTGACACAAAGAGGCCCAATGCACTGAAGACCTAAGCAGACAATCTAGAGGACAAGTCAAAACCGAACGAGCCAAAGGAAGGATCCCCGCAAAAGGAAATCGATGTTTCAATGAACGATGAACAAGTAAGTATCGAGTCTACTCCCGAGGCCTCTATTTGGTTCGATACTCAGATCCATGATAAGCGATGGACAAAGGTCGGGCCTTCGAAGTGCAACGAGGAAGTTCAAGAACTCGATCTTGAATAAATATACAACACCGGAAGTCTAGGAAACACACTCACATGGGGTGATCAACAGATTCCCAAACCTATGGACAAGGTAGCCGATATATATGCGATCTCCTATGATCGACAGAGGAAGGCTATTGTCCAACGGACCACCAAGAAAAGGAGGATTACATTGGATCTCTCCATCCTTACCACTATAGAGGAAGATTTGATAAACACAGAAAACACCAGAACATATGAACTTATAGGTGTAGGGATAGCGATCTCAGACGCCACGCTAGACAGAGAAAAAAAGGATGAAAAGGAACTGGCAGCTGCCCTGAAAGAATTGGAACATTTGTGCCATCTAGATAAGTATTATCAGGACACCATGCATGTCATAGTATATTTAAGGAGCGAGTTACAGGAGGCATATAGCAAGTTCACAAACGACATCTGAGTGTTGAGCGAGAACAATCTTAAACGCATAAAAATATCAGCCGAAAACTGGGACAAAATGTCTCGGGAAACACATCGATAAATTCAAGGGAAATGGGCCAAGTGTGAAATACACTAGGTTAAGATCAATCAAGTGATGAAAGATATTGGACTACCCAAGTTCGGCACACCCGATGATTTCGTCGACTTGCGCAACATAGTCGAATCGCACGTGAAGAAAGAGTCTTCATGGGATAAAATACTAGCAAAGGTGACCGACACAATGCCAGGACAGGTACAACAATTTCTGGAACATCCAATGAGTGCTTGGACCGTGCTCTAGCAGTTAAGTACTAGTCTGGTCAAATATCGGGTGCATGCAGTGGAGATTAGAGAATTTTATGAACTTTCGATGGAACAAAACAGATTTCCATATGCCCAAACCTGCGAGGAGTTGTTCATCAGTTGGTTGGAGTATGATAAAAGTCACCTTTTGAAGTGATATCTTGAGTTGACTGTTAAAAAAAAAAAAATGTTAGAAGATAACGCCACGTGGCGAATTTTGTTTACTTATCTACACTTAGCCATTATTTTCAGTTGAATTTTATGTTATAAATAAAAGCATCGACCAATTAGTTAGAGGTCGATGGTTGTTGGAAGAAACCCTCTTTTTGGTTTTGTTAAGAAATATTTCCGAGCTACCTTTAATAGAGAAGTCCTTCTGGACCAAAGACAAGTTATATTTTCATCAAATGCATGTGTGATTGGACGTGGAGAAGAACTATTTCCTATCTTGTCTCATGAATGGATGTTGTAATGAGTAAGATCTATTGAATCTATTGTTAAGTTATCTGATGCAATGTTTTACAATTCTTTTCTTTAATGATGAATATGAATCGTTGTGTTATCATATGATGGATGATTAGTGTAGGTGAATTATTTTTCTTGCGATTATATGATCGCATATGTGTTTTCTTTTTGATAATTAGTATCTCAAATAGTAATTGGATGCTCACATGATTAACGTATTAGTACTAGGCCTATGGGATAGAATTGTCATATGCATGCTTGAGTAGCGGGTTATCCCAAGCTCAACCTCTTCTCCAGTATTTTAGAACCTTTTCCCATTTTTTTGCCAAGTTGGTTTATACCGGCTTACAATCTTATATCGGTCCCACCTAAGAGAAAATACAAAAAGAGAAATTCCAAACTGAAGGAGACACCTTCGCAATAAAATGTAAATCCCATCGATTAATTGGCCGAATCGCAAGATCTGGAGAACCATTCTACCATTAAACGTTGCAGAGTCTAATTGGGCCTCGGTGGCGGGTTTTGTTCATGTTGTTGAATTAAAGGGATTTAGGACCCATGAAAAAAAATTGGTGCTAGAAGGAGGGCCTGAGAATGAATGGGTGAATACATATTTCACATAATATTTCAGACAACTTGTAGATTCAAAACAACCCACATGCATGGTTAGTCATTCCCTAGAAAACCCACACACGTTGAGTACTCCTTCACGAGTAACTCACCACTTCCCAAGGAAGAACAATTGTACCCTGACATACCTTACGCTCTCCCTCACGAGGAATTAAATCAATTCAGAAGAATCACAAGAGCATACACCCAACAGATCGATGCATTGTCCTTAGCTCTGATACTTCCTAGAAGAAAACAAACAAGCAGACCAATGGTTAATACTCCTGACGAGGTTTTTTTGCACACAGTAGAAGACCTAATAGTTTTCGAAATCACCAAAATTGAATATCCTCTTAATCTGATCCCTGAAACGCTAGTTGAGGATGTCTTTGAACCAGAAAATTTTGCGGAAGAGGAGGAGTTTAACTCATAATATCAAGATATGGAGGACAACAACAACCATAATGAAGAAAGGGGAGACCCACCTTTGAACAATCAACCCTGGTTGGCTAGAGATGCTTTGGCCCTCCCGAGACTAGTCCATAACCTTCCCTGACATCTAGAAAGTTACTTCCTAAGTTCGACCCATAAACCTTAGGTTGCCTGAAGATCATATCAAGAAATTTATACTAGCGATCATACTTATGAACATCCAACATGAAGACATAGTTTGTAGGTTGTTCCCCTACACTTTTGAGAACTCAACCTCCACATGGTATTTTAACCTACCTGTAGGATCCATAACTATTTGGACAAAGTTTTAGAAGGATTTTTTAGATAAATTTTCCGAAGAAACCACCACGGGATCTCTAATGGATGAATTGTTCCCAGCCACCATGAGTTCAAAAGAAAAGGTTAAATATTTCAATCAAATATTCACAACCACATTAAAAAAATTCCATCCCGAAGCCAAACCAATTCAGGAGTTGCAAATCGAAGTTTATGCCAATGCTCTCCCAACTTATATTTCCATGTTTGTGAAAAGGGCTGCCAAACGAACCCTGGCTGAGAATTTTGAAGAAGACAAAATGATAGAATTCCATATGAAAGGGTGTAAAGAAGGCCAGGTATCTTTAGTTAAGAAAGAATTTCAACCCCCTCCCATGAGAGGACTCCTTCTGACTAGACCGCCAGGGAAACAAGCAGAATAGACGCTCGACACGGGTAATGGAGACATAGAATATCTATAATGCATGGTTAAGAAATTATCAAATGCGATCATAGACATGAAGAGAAACAAAGGGGAAGGAAACCAAGGCCAAAGGCCCTATAAGCCTTTCGTTAAAAGGAACCCACATTTCAAAGCAATTGAACCTCCCCCAACTAACTTGAATATCGATCTAGGGAATGTCGCATATGAGTCTTTCTGTACTTATCATCAGGAAAACCACTCCGAAAGAGACTTCACTCAATGGGTGCATGCCATGAATTTGATGGTCAATCGGTTTCTAGACGAAGTCTCCCTGGCTGAACAACCAAGAAGTTTAGTTATGAATTTTGATGACTAGGAAGGGATTGATCCACCGGAAGATACAACCATGCTGATATGGGATCCTGGCCTAATTATGCCTTCCGACGACCTATTTCAGGTTCAAGAACCACCCACAGAGGTCTCAGTTGTGAAAACGAGAAGTAAAGGTCCTCCTATCTCAAAGGATCCTACTACCACTCAAATGTCAGGGGAAAGGTCAACTCCCGATCACCCAAAAGCACCTTTTTCTCCCCATAATAACCCTATTAGCATCCATACCCGAGAATCTCCCAAATTGAAGTACAAAATAGTTGAAGATCTAAAGAATTTGAAGGCTAATATATCGGTTATTGACATATGTAGAATCCCTCAGCAAAAAGACTTTTTGCTACAAGCTTTGAAATTAGTAGAAAACCCTACGACAAGGAATTAACAACAAAGAAATATAACATCCATAGATCTAGTAAATAATCCAACTGTGAATACATTCTCGGAAGATAAAAATGGAAAACCCTTTGTCCCACCATTCCTTTTGACATTTGAAGTTTTCAACAGGAACCTCCACAATTGTTTGGTCGATTCAGAAGAATCCTCTAATGTTATGCCATTGTCTATCTATAAAAAACTAAACACAATCCCTCTCAAGAGTGATAAACATGTGATACAACTAGACAGAACCCAGGTCAAAGTCATGGGGGAACTCAGAAATGTAATGATCAGGATAGCGACACATCCTAAGTTTGTGCAAGTGATATACATCATTGTAGCAGATATCCCAGAGGCCTATGGGTTATTACTATGTCGAGATTGTTCTGAGAAGTTAAATGGGTACTTTAGCACAGACTGGGCACACCTTTGGCTACCACTGAAGGGATACAAGAATATGACCAAAGTCAATAGGGAGAGATATCTTAAACATATGGTCGTTGATCTAGAATCCCTAAACGAACTCTCATTGATAGATTTCCCCATGCTAGGAAATTATTCTTGCGATTCCTTTTTTAGGAAAATCTCCCCTCTTCCATATGATGTCCCTCTCACTCAAAACTCCAAAATGGGTTTTCAAGAGAAATCGCCAATACCGACAGAGGAAACCCTCTTCTGTCAAGAACCTATGCTAGAAATCACTGGACAAAAGATAGGAGGGAAAGAAAGTAATAAGAGGGAAGAAACGATTAACTTTAGCTCACAGATCTAGACCATATATTTTGATGGATCTAAATCACATGAAGGATCATGGGCAGGGTGCATCCTCATTGATCCAAAAGATAAACGTCATTTCCTGTCTTGTAGACTAGAATTCGAGTGCACAAATAACAATGTTGAGTATGAGGCTCTAGTACAAGGGTTAAAGAAATCCATATACTTAAACGTCAAAGAATTGAAGGTTTTCGGAGACTCAGAGATTATCATTAGAAAGTAAGGAATACTATGCATTGAAATTCCCCACACCTAAAGAATTATCAACAGGAAGTGCATAGGTTAATAGAGCATTTTGAATATTTCAATATTACAACGATCCCCAGAGCAAAGAAAATTCTTGTTGATTCCCTGACCACAATTGCTTCAAGTCTGTCACCTCTAGAAGATTATGAAGCCTCCCAATTCACAATGGAACTACTCTACAAACCATCGGTGCCCAACAATATTTCTAATTGGAAAGTCTTTGAAGGGGATGAACAGATCATAAAGTTTCTGACTAACCAAGATAATTTAAAAGACTTGGATATTTACGATGAAGTATTCCAGGAACAATCAACAGGAATGGATTCTCAGACAGGTCAACCTATTGAAAAATCAAAGTCTCACACAATCCCGAAAGGGATATCTAATTTGGAAAATATTTTTGACTTGAAGGAACGATTTAAGGGGCCTAAAAATGCAAAGATCGGTAGCTCCTATCCCTTGCATGAAACTATAAATCTCAGAACCTTGGAAAACCCAAAGAATGTGAATCTCATAAAGACTATATCTAAAGAGGAAAGAAAGGTTTATCTCAAACTGTTCAGACAATATCAAGATGTCTTTGCATGGTCCTACCAAGATCTAAAAACTTATGACACATGTATTATTCAACACACTATACCGTTAAAACCTGAAGTGAAACCCTTCCAAAAGAAGCTCTGAAAGTATCACCCATCCCTAGAACCTCTCATGTATTAGGAATTGAAGAAACTATTAGATGCCAAAATACCATAAGAGGGGTAAATGGTGGTTATTTCGAAATAGTTGATGGTTCTTAATTCAAAATTGGGACTGTTGTGTGTGTTCTTCAACCCACATAACAAAGACAAAATTGAAGGGAAATTGAATGAGAGATGTAGCTCAATGAAAAGGAGGAAAATAATGTGGAATCAATGGAAATTGATTGAAATTAATTAGGGATTTACAAAAAAAATTAGGGTGTTTCCCTCTACCCACCGTATAGCAATGAAAAGGGGTTGCAATGAGGGTATTGTTTCTTGAACCTTGTAATGTCCCCAATGAATTCATTAATGAAAAACAAAACAAAAAATCTTAGAGATAATGTTGTAAAAGGATTCATGATTCAATTACATTTGAATATGATCGAATGTATTCATGATCAAAGGCCTTTTCTAGTGAATCATTTGTGTTTGAAGATTCATTGAATAGTTCAAGATATTTTTCTCAAATGAAAAGGAAAAAGAGGCCTTTCAGAGATAGTTTGCATGGGGAGTTTAGAAAAGAAAAAACACCTAATATTGATGGGAAGGTAAAGATCCAACATCTCTTGAGTGGATTAATTTAATCCTATAGAGATGGAATTAATTTTGATGAAAATCAAACTCTATATGAGGCCATTAGAAAGGATAAATATTGTTCTGAGTAGAAAACAAGAAAGTTGGAGGTCCACAAGGCATGGAAGGATGAAAGGAATGAGAATATTGACCAAAGAAATAAAGGATTCAACCCCTCTCAATACAAAAATAAACCAAAGAACCTCTAGAAGAATTAGAAGTGGAATTGATCCCATTGGATCAATGGGAAAGAGGACAGGAGATCCTATCCAATGTTTGGGATTTGGAGAAGACCGCTTGCTCAAAAACTATCCAAATCAAAAAGATAACACCAAGAATGTTCATAAAATTCAATAAGGTGCAATTGTTAATGATGTAGCAAGAACTATTCCTATTATCTATGTTGTAATGGAAGACCACCTAGTATATCATCAATCATCAATGGTTGAAGTTGAAGGTTATATTGTTAAGCAATCCCTTTCCATTTTAATTGATCCAATATCTAGTCACAATTATGTTTATTCTTAAATTTTTTAAATCATGTGCTCTTAAGAAATGTAAGCATAGTAAGTCATGACTAGCTCAATTAGCCACTGGAACCAAAAGAAAAGTTAGTGAAATGTTGGAGATATGTCCACTAGAGATGAATGGGCTCTTGAGTACTCACATGGGAAAATTTGAGAATGTTTCCACTTGGTTCATATGATTTCCTCATT
>ML796274.1:15473-27876 GCA_009831015.1 Picea engelmannii | reverse complement strand
GAGATCCTACGGTCACTGACTCTTCTTCCTTTTTCCTCTGTAAGCTCTTGCTGCGCGCGTTTTCTTCAAGGCTGTTCCTCCTGAGCTTTTACTTCCAAATCCCCACGGGGTTTTATCCTACTTATCCTGTTGTCTCTACTGTTTCCATTAATGACAAGCATTCACTGCATTCTGTCCACTGAATTTGCCAACAGGACCGAGTTTTCTTGTTGTGTTGGGCGATTCTCATTTATAAATAAAGGCATACAGTGGTGGGAACGCGTTCCTTATTGAGCTGAGATCTTGTGGATAAGTTGTTTCTTTGTGAATAAGTATGTGGTTGTGTGGGACACATTTATTTGTTTTCTGGGAGGTAGGAACAAGAGTGATGTAATCTACATCACATTCATCACCTCTTGAAGTCGTTGCATACACATGTTAGGACAAGACACTCCATCTACAAGCATGTTATTATTATGTGGAGGTCATTGCTCTATATTTAATCTACCAAATCTATGTATCAACTCTATTAAGGCAACACAACAAAATATCGGGTTTTGCAAACTCTATTATTGTTATGTGTGTGTTGAATCTTTGGATGTATTTTTTTATTGTGGGTATTTTTATAAAATAAATATTTGAAGAGTCCATTTTAAGTATGTTGTTACGAAATTGCAGTGAAAGTTAATTTCTCATAGTAAGTGTGAGTAATAAACTTGTATTCAAACTATTCTCTAAATTAGTTACAAAAAAAGGAGAAAATCCAAGAAATTTTTATCAAAAATTAGCTAGAACATTACAGTGGTATCAAGGTGGTAATCTCATGTCCTTGTAGTAATCCTATTACTCTCAAGGTGTGGAATCTAGGTGTTCTTGATAAAGTGTCGATATCCACCTCCTTTCCCTCTTCTTGAGGCTTCTCCTCAATAGAGTCCCCCTACTCATTGCCCTACTCTGGTGCAACCTCTTTTTCATCATCACTATCTGAATGCACCTCTATGTAGTGAACATTTCCTTTGCCCATGCATCTGTGGTCTGGTTCCCAAGGCCCTTTGTAGCTGAAACAAAGATTATTTTTCCTCAACTCATTATGATTCGCCTCATCTAACCTCTCCTTACATTTCCCTTCTTTCACTGGAGATTTCTTGTCTTTTCCTTTCTATGGAATGAATGGTTTGGAGAAGGTCTTTGTATTTAGGACTACACCCTCCATGTCTTGTGTCCTGACGATAGCATCTTGTAATGTCTTTGGTTTGAAATAATTCACCCAACCATGAAGTGGTTCAGATAGACCCTCAATATATAACATCACCAATCTCAGGTCAGAGATATATGTCATGGTGATCGTAAGTCTTCAAAACTATGTGATGTAGGCATCTAGTGTTCCCTCCTTCTTGATCTGTGCCAAATCCCTAAAATGTAGCTCGGGTCCTTCTTATCAAACCTCTTCATTAACTTCTAAGTGAAGTCCAAATAGGAGGTGATAGTAGCATGTCCTGGAGTGACCAATCGATGGTACCACCACTCATTGGCTTCTCCATCAAGGTGCAAAGTAGCGAATTTGATCGCTTTGGTATCTTTCATAAGATTGAGCTGGAAGTATGTATCTAGATTATGTACCCATGCTATGGATTTTTTCTTGCTATAACCATCAAAGGACAGAATGGATAATTTTCCCAGCTTCTGTGCTATATCCTTGTTATGTTGCCCCCTATTGTGATCCCTTGGTCTATTCTCGTATTTGATTGTGCATAAATCCTACAACGACATGGTTGCATGAAACTCATCACCTAGAGCTTAATACTCTCTCAAATAATCTTGAAAAGTTTCACCTGGAACGCGTTTCCCTTGATTCTCTCACACGACAACATACTTATTCACAAAGCAACAACTTATCCACAAGAGCTCATCTCAATAAGGAACTTGTTCCTACCATTGTATGCATTTATATACACACAGGAATTGCCTAGAATAGTAAGGAAAATCAGTCCAATGAGAGAACATGTCCCATCAGTGAAATAACTCGACCCATATCGGATATCTTGTCTTCTCACGGGAGTGAATGCGCCCAGTACTGATATTTGGTTAAGCCCACACAAAAAAAATGTTCCCAATCACCCAGATTCTCCCCCTAGCTTCACGAAACACGACCTTTGTACCCTATTCGACCTCTTGCAAGAGCAATGAAGAAACCAACGTCATAGAATGTAGGTTTTCCTTGTTTTCCCACGATTTCACTTTGTAAAACTTTGTCTTCCTAAGCAGCTCGATCCCTTCTTTAAAAAATAATGTGTTGCCTCCTCTAGAAACTCATACATAGTAAGAATCTCTCTACAAGTGAGGATATATTTGTCTGGTAATGAAAACATAGTGAAGAAATCTATGAGATCTCTCCAAAAATGACCAACTAGGGTGTATTTTTCCCACCACCGAAGCCAATCTCTAAAAATCTACCTATGTTTTTCATCCCAAGAGTTTCAAAGCCACAAAGATCTCTCTCAATGAGAAATTAGAAAATACCAATGCTAGAATGAGAGAGGGCGCCTTCTTTTTTCCCCTTTTATTTATTTGTTGACTCTTTTGTGATATTTTTACCTTTTAATCAATTTAAGTGACTTTTCATATTCTCAATAGTCACGTAGGAGCCTTTTTCGACTTTACCTAATGTCACCTTTATATTTAATTAATTCCTGCTCTTGTGCCATTAATAACATAATTAATTCCCTTTTAATTCCATGACTATGGCCCACTAGAATTACTTAGGCCAATTCGTCAAATCGTCTAGATGACTTATTTGGAAAGGGACATTGCATCACATAGGAAAAGGATCAAGGAGATTTATTGGTGCTATGTTGTGTAAGAAGTATATTAAAAATGTCAAAAATACATATGCATGGGAACTTTAGAATTGAAATTCAGTGCTCCTTGGAAATGTCAACCACTTCACTCAAAATAATCTTCCTCCATTGATTTATTATTTTACTAGTCCCTTGGTATTCATTCAAAGGATTGAAGGACCCATTGCTATCATATTTTTGGGTTTCATAAGGTACAAAAATCATAGAATTAAACACATAGGGGGTGATAAAAATGGTTTTCATACATTCTTGGAGCACTAGAATAGTCTTGAAATGTGATTCATATTGCATGGATAACTAGTGTTCCAACTCTTTTCAATTGAAGACCTTAAGGCACTAATGTGGCTCACACCAACCCTAAAATCCACATATGGTCACGAGGCACCTTATTTAAAGAGTTGTATTAGGTTAGGAAGTAATATTTCATTTTTTTATCACCTTTGGTGTTATCAATGTCTCCTATGAGTAACTCTCCTTGTCCTACAATGGCAATAAAATTCAAAGAAAATGTAAGAGTTTTAGACAAAGGTGCATGGACTATAATCTCAGAGGTACAACTCTAGGGATTTCTTAGTATTGACAATGAGACATGCAATAATGAATATAAAGATAGTAGAAATAGAATATATAATTTCTCTTGAAAAGATCAACAATACTTCAACAAAATATGTGAAACTAGATAAGCATGGAAGGTTTTTTATTTTAGTGGCAATTAAAAGTTTTTTTAATGGTGCTTATTTTGGGCCTTTAAAAAACTGGCACTTATATTTCATCTATCATTTCAATCTAGCCACCACTTTAAGAATACCTCCTTAGAACTTCTTGTTATAATGTTGTGCTCATTTAACCATAGAAAATATCACAATATTGTCACCCATCCATAGGCACGCAGCCACCCCCGAGCATCGTAACCTTTGAGAGATAGAATGATTCTGGAAGCAACACTAGACCCAAAGGATAACAAAGAGAGAGAGATTGCACCTTTCTCCAAAGGTAGTGCACCAAGAAGAATGTCCCAAACAACAAACCAAGACTAGTACCCAACTATAGTCGTTGCAGTTGCACTCTTCCTCTAGACTTGTGCACCACTTTCTTGAGTGTGAGTGTGTTTCCAAATGAGCTCAAGTGCCTTCTATTTATACTAATATGGCTAGGTGAACATGTGTCTCTTCAAGCAGGGTTGACCTATCCTTTTCTTCATATAATACTTCAATATTACTTATTCTGTTGAGACGACTTGTCTTCCAGGGTTTTCACACATATGTTTAGGTTTTCTCTTGCTTCCGAAATATTTAATTCTAGTCAAAGGTTTATCCATGGAGTTTAATACCTCCCGCAGCTATCAAAACATCAACACTCCCTCTTAGTTAGGTAGGTGTTTAACCATGATGTTCCCTTTTGATCTCCATAGCCTTGCTCTCTATGTCATGATCCTCTCACCATGGTTACGTAGACCATGCTACTGGTAGCATCATTACATCACACATGGCTACACCCATGTGGACCTATTAATCTCATCTAGGTGCCACCGCTATATAACACTAGAGCTACACCTCGTAGTGTTTTACCATCATCATCATGGGATACACCTACATGATGTGCTCACCCATGTCGTGATTATCATCATTACTATCATCATTATCCATCCATCTCACATGGTCTTGCATCCCGATAGCATCACCATATCTACACAGGATATATCATGATCACCCATATCATATTACAAGCAAAACCATCATAGCCATACATGTTCTCAACTACGCCACTAGCATACTAGACTGTCTCACTAATGTATCAACAACTCAACATACTAGACCATCTCACTGGAGTAGCCTACAACTCTGCATAAATCGTACAACTCAGCACAAGGCCAACAACTTGGCATGAAGCCTACAACTTGGCATGAATCCTACAACTTAGCACAAGGCCTACAACTCGGCACAAGGCCTACAACTCGTCATGAATCCTACAACTTGGCACAAAGTCCTACAACTCGGAATGAAGCCTACAACTCGGCATAAAGGCCTAGAACTCGACCCGAAGCCTACAACTCAACACAAAGGCATACAACTTGGCACAAATCCTATAACTTGGCACAAAGGCCTACAACTCGGCATGACGCCTACAACAAGACACAAAGGCCTACAACTTGGCATGAAGGCCTACAAATCGGCACAAAGGCCTACAAAATCCTTCTTTTCGAATTATGCCATCAACTCCCTTTAACTAAGAGAATCCTCGAACCATGTTTATGTTTGTTGCATGTCCCTATGCATCTTACAAAGTGTCACAAAACCTTGCGTATTCCTGATCACTGAGTCCCTCTGAAGTTTGACTCCCTATGAGTCCTTTCAACTCTTGATTTTATGTGGTAACCTTCCTAGAATACGTAGGATAACCTGCCCAAAACATAAACAACAAGAGAAAAGGTATTTCCAATATAATATCATTTTATATAAGAACACATCAATTTCATGCTAATTCATTACAGCATTACCAAGGTGTCCTTCCTGAGAACAAGAACAATAAATTCCTATAGGAGATGTTAGTTCATATTGCAATTAAGTACAATAAGCATTTATATTAATAGTACATTCTACTAAGTATTCATTTGTTCCTAACATTAATAAAATCTAAAGGATTGCAATACTCACTTAAGCAGTAATAATAAAAATATCAAACCTGATATGCAAACCTGGAGTCTAGCTATTGTTTCTATTGAGTTGCTTTTCTGCTGAGACAAGTATTCTTTCCAACCTGGAGAGTGTTTTGTTCCTCTGAATGTTTTAGATCTGAATTCTTTCTGGCTCTATGATTTCTTCTTGGAAAAAAATCCCTTCTCTTTCCATAGATTTAGATCTACAGTAGTTGTTTTTTATTGTTTCTCCTACTCCACGTTCATGTGCTTGGAAGCTCCAAAAATCAAACTCTGCATCCTTTGACACCTTCTCTTCAGTATGTGGTTCCATAATTTTCCCCTTTGTTATTTGCAAGGATGATGTCAATCCTTGTCTTCCATGCTCTACAAAGAGGCCATGCTTCTACTGTGCCACTCTGATTTTATGGAGGAAGTCATGATTGTCCTTGACTTTGTCCTTGACTAGTCTTTTGTCTTTGACCAATCAAACCTTGAATTTGATCCAAAAATTTGACTTTGATGTTTTTGATGGTTAAGGGAACCAGGAGATGCATTGGGTTAGGGTGCACTAGGATAACCAAAAATTAGTCCCGATACTTCACATAAAATTTAACTTCAACTGGTGTTGCAACTAGTGTTGCAATTGGCACTGTAATTTGCACTACAACTGGTGTTGCAACTAGCATGAAGGAACTACAATTACAACTAGTGCTATAACTAGCACGAAGGAACTGGCACTACAACTGCAATTGTGCTACAATGAGATTGACAGGGAGTTTTGGATATACCTTCCAGTGGTTAGACTATTTCGAAGGTGGTGTGGGCCCATAACATGTTAGAATGTTGTGTGTGTTTAACCATAGACAATATCACAATATTGTCACCCAACCATAGGCACGAAACCACCCCCGAGCACTGTAACCTTTGACAGATAGAATCAATCTGGAAACAACACTAGACCCAAAGGATGACCAAGAGAGAGAGAGAGAGAGAGAGAGAGAGAGAGAGAGAGAGAGAGAGAGAGCACCTTTCTCCAAAGGTAGTGCACCAAGCAGAAAGTCCCAAACCACAAACCAAGACCAGTACCAAGCTCCAGTCATTACAGTTGCAGTCTTCCTCTAGACTTGTGCACCACTTTCTTAAGTGTGAGTGTGTTTCCAAATGAGCTCAAGCGCTTTCTATTTATACTAATATGGCCAGGTGAACAGGTGTCTCTTCAAGTAGGATTGGTCTGTCCTTTTTTTCATATAATACTTCAATATTACTTATTCTACTCAGTTGACTTGTCTTCCAAGGTTTTCACACATTTGTTTAGGTTTTCTCTTGCTTCCGGGATATTCTATTCTAGTCAAAGGTTTATACATGGATTTTAATACCTCTCGTAGCTACTAAAACATCAACACTTGTGACCAATAAGATTTTTCCTCGTGGATCATCGAGATAGTGCCATGTGTACTCTAAGATTCACCTTCCTTTATATCTTCCAATTATTGGATCGATGCAAGATTGATATATTATTTGACAAATTACCCTCAGATTCATACAAACCCAAAAGTGTTTGTGTATTTTAACTTTAGTTAGGAGTTGTTCATTCAAAGAATTGGTGTAAGACACAAAAGATAAAATGTTATTTTTCCTAGTGCCCGCAAACCCAAGAATCCTATGAGGCTTAATTGGCAAGCATTTGACATTCAAAAGGTCCAAACAAGTAGAGTAAGTGACATGAAGTATCTCACAACATGATTTCCTCTCAATATATAACAATTCATCTTATCTCACATTGTCCCTCAATCCCATGCCTTAAAATAAAATCCAGAAATATCATCAACACAAGATTGGAGCAACTTAGGAGGATACCCATTATGACCACAATATCCATTCTCTCACTTTATAATTAAAAAAGACAACCAAAAATTAGCATCCCTATTTAGTTATTCATATTTGTCTTTAATCTCTATGTACTATGTACATTTTATAATCTCAAATTAGGAAAAAAAATATAAAGCCTAATGGTTAAATCTACCAATTGTTGCCTACTATTTGGGTGAGTCAAATGAATTAGAACAAGGGTATGAAATGGTGGTGAAAAAATCTAATGGGGTATCTCACTTTGGATAAGTCCCAAAAGGTCCACCACACTAGTCTACATATCAATGTCAAGTAGAAAAATATAGACATTAATGGAAAATGTTCTACACACAAACTACTACTATAATTTGGTCGAATAAAGGGATGGAATATAACCACATCAATCTAGAGTTGTAAATTTAATACGATCTAGTTGATGGAGAAAGGTCCACATGAACCCTAATACAATTCAATTCCAAGTATTTAATCATAGTTTATATTCATAGATGATGTATAAATCAAGGAAATGTACATCCATGTTAGCTTATGAAAACAAATCAATTGATTCAACAGAAAAATTACAACATTGACAAAAGAGTACCAATATGCAAAAAAAAGAGGACGGTGAAGAAAAAGAAATTAATTTCATTATCATCTCCAAGGAAAATGATAATCAAATACATGGGGGGAAATCCCCTAGGGATCCAACCCTTTTATTATTTTTGTCATCTACTTAAATATATATCAAATCAATTAATCATATTTCACTCTATCCAAGATGGTCAATTTTGTTACAGTTAAATCATTTTTTTACTCCTGGACCACAACAAAATATTTCAAACCAAGTATCCATTTGGTATTCCTAAAATTAGTTGCTTCATTGATATTCCTAAAATTAGTTGCTTCATTAATTTCTTTCCATACCCAAATTCTTTTCGTGTACTTAATTCAGGTTATAATGCTTTCTCCTATGTAGCTCCATAATTTGCAATAAATGCATGGGCCCTTTCTCTATGATATCAAACAACCCATTAACCAACAATGATCAAAATTCATCAATTTTCACATCTCCTTCCCTTTCCCACGGGTTCGTATTCACTAAAAATGGTATTTTATAGTTAGAGGTGTGGCCTAATGAATTCATGCTCAAGTTGTCATTCAATGAATTTTGAGTCAACCATAATTTTCAAATATACTCTTAATTGATTTACCACATTGATAGTTCATAATAATTCCTTAGTGTTTATATTAAAATTTATCTCCCATTGTGTTTGGATGACAACTTGAGTTATACCCTTCTACACCCGCATACATCCACTTGCCTAAGTTTTAGATCCACCTGAACACAATCATCCCAAAGCCATGTGGAATTCTACCATTGGTCATCATGATGCTCTGCTTATCATGTGTAACTTGGCACCATATGTCCATGTCTCAATCACTTTTCTCACCACATTTTTCTAACTATCTTTCCACATGTATCGAATCAAGTCTTAATTCTTGATGTGGAGGTGGAGGTGGAGGGAAGGAACTACAAAAAGAATGTTGGGGGATTTTCACTATGCATTATGCACTGCAGAGCAATGGGAGGTAGAGTGAATGGATTGTGAAAAAGTATGGAGGATATGCAATGCGTAGGATGAAGGATAATGGCATGTAGAGCGAGGAGATGTGGGGTAAAGAATGTGGAGTAGTGGTGCAGAGAGAGTTTTTGCGGCATACCAAGAGTTAGATGAAGTTCAGAGAAATAAATGTGGATGTGGATGGAGAAGATAATGCAAAGATGGATGTGATATTTTCACTTTGAATTTGCAAAAATATTAAGTCTCAAGATGAAAAGGATAGACCCAAGAGTAAAAAAAAGGTGAAGTAAGGAAAATTTTCCTTTCTTGATCTACCACAAAGTTTTCAAGCTCAAGGGAGGTAGGAAAACCATGAATAATGATGATGAATAGTTTTCCCTTTCCTACAACACCAATTGCATGCTTGAAGCTATGACATGTTTATTTTTACACTTCAACCCAACACCCGACGATTAGCTCAAAATAAAATCTATTTTTCTACTAAAAGAACAGATGAGTAATTAATGAAATATGTAGCGGAAGCATAAACAAGGAAACCAAAATCATGCACACATAAACACCAATATTTTTGGATAGGTACCCCTAGAAAAACCCTGCAGGGAAAACAAATGTTGAGAATGATTTTATCATGCTAAAATCAGGGCTCCCATAACAGGTATAATGGCCCACTGAGAGAAATACAACTACAGACAAACTTAAAAAGTATGACCTGTTGTACAAACCAGAATTGCATGATTTTGGGGATGTACGTGATTCGCCTTCTTGTGACCTGTGTATGTACATGATTGTCTCCAATATGACCTGTGTACATGTATGAAAAACCTGTACGAAAATCTTTGTATGACATGACACTTTCCTTTGGCTTCCTCTGACTAAAAACCACATGTGGTGCCTCTGTTCTCTCTTCTCCTTGACCTGATCTCTATATGGAAGTCCTTCTCCACCTATCCAAGATCTTGAATCACAGTCCTTCATGATTCAATCCTCTCGAAAGTAATCCTCTATTCTCAAGTATCAAGTGTGTCACGTGTCTTCTCCTTCACTAGCCTTGCTTTCATAATTGTGAGTTATAATGTATTTCTAATCTCACTTAAGATTTAGAATGCATGTGAAGATGTCATGCTAAGTACTTTTAGCACTTTCCTCAAATAACTCAATTAACTAATTATATAATTAATTAATTAATTAAATCAATTTACTTTAATAATTCCTTTAATTAAATTAAATCTAAGAGTAAAAGGCTTTGGACGATTTCCACATGTCTATACACATAGACCTGTGCAGAAATATATGTCTAATGCTACCAAAAGAATCAACATGACATGCAATAAATAACCAACCATTTGTGTTTTAGTGTCCCTTGAAAATGTTTGGAAATCTACCAAAATTTTACAATGGTGTTTTGTGCTCTAACATGTTCTACCATCTAGATGCCAACATAATTATTTATACATGTCAAGTGTGGATTGGTCCACTTTTTCTACCAATGGAATTAAGGTGGAATCATAAAATGGCATGGCACTCTCGAAGGTTAACATGTGTACATCCATAATTTGATGTGTCAAATTAAGTAACCTTATTTCTATTTTTCAAATCCCTAAATTGGCTCTTTATATGATAGGTAGACTCACCTTTTACTATGTAATTTAATCCTTTAAATATGGTTGAGACCTATGAATCAAAAAATTCATCCAATTTAGTTGTGGTGGGCATTAGGCATCCCAAAAAATGGCACAAATATCAAGGAAGAGAAGAGCACATTCTGCATGATGCCTACAAATCCATCTATCTACCAAATGAGTTTTTTTTCAAGGATTTAACATTTATATGGTGAAGCTAAGAACCTAAATATTTTCAAATTTAATGGCACATGTATTCCCCTTAAAGTCCCACTTGTACTTGACTTGGATAACCACCCATATAGGGTTACTCCATAGGTTTTCCTCCCATTGGTCCATGTGTCCCACTCTCCCTACTTCGAGGATGATTTGATGATTTTGTCATAACTTGTTGGGTAGCATTTAGAACTTTGTTATTGGCCCATATTGCACTAAGATTGTTTTCTCCTATTGTAAAAACATATTTTTGACCCTTGAATTTAATATGTTGAACCATGTATTATTTGTATGAAGAGGTTTGTGACAGGTTTCAAGCCAAATGGCTGAAATATAATGACCCCATGTTACAAATATGTAAAATGCATTATCAACAATCCTAATCTAGAGCCCAAGGCAAAGGTCCAGCAAATGGATGTGTTTGAGTCCACATAGTGGAATATATTATATGATATGGTGTGGATAATATATTTATACAAAATATTATATAAAAATAAAATGCATTAATATAATATCCACAAAAATTGTTGCTTGAGGAAGCAACAAGGGGACTATGATACCACAAGAAGAGAGGAGGAGAGGATGTGCATGGGTTTTTTTCCTTGACCCTTTTCCTTTGGGAGTTACTATCCCATTTTCCCATGCCTCCTTAAAATATCTCGCATAAATCTTAGCTTGAAGCATCATTTCAATTTTTCCTCGTGCTTCTTGACAAGGCACCAACTCTCTATGGATAGGGAACCATATCTTGTGAAAAATATTGGGAAGCTTCATCATTATGATTATCATTATTATTTCCCCAATCAACATTTTCCCTCTTCCATGTATTAGGATTTTCCTCCTCTTGGTAATGGAAAATCCTATGCAATCAGACCATGGTGATTATGCTTACAAAAGGAAAGAGAATCTCATGAACTTGTGTCTAGTAAAAGCCTATGAAAGTTTGGACTTTTCTACTAAGAATATGAGACGAAGTGGGGTGGTTTTGAGGGAAAAACCATGGATGGAATGTCCACAATAGTCAAAGGAAACACCATTAAACATGTAATATTGTTATTGTTGTGCATTGACCATTTTGGGAGCCAAGTGTTTCTCTTGCATAACATTCCCAAAAGGAAATCAACATTTAGATTCTATTTGGCTACACTAAAGAGCACTAGAAGGGAAAAATATCCTAGAGGGTCTATTGACAAGAGAAAGGGAATATATTTCTTGTGTTGTGTAGGCTAGACCCCATGGTAGATTGATGGTTGAATGAGAGCATGGAATGTTATGTAGTGAATAGACTAGTTATTTCATGATGGTGTCAACGGGTTGGGTTGAGTGAGATTAGAGCCTTGTAGGAGCTTCCTCCACCTTGATGGCACCATGGTATGAATTGTGGTGGAATACACAGTTTATTCCTATCATCTGTAGTGAATCTCTCCTCTAGAACTAGTTTAGTGGACTTCACTTTATTCTAGATAAGTGTTTGAACATGTGGCTTTGTGGAATGTTGTTATTTGTATTGTGCTACTTGAATTCCATGAGTTAATTTGGATTCCATGTGAATTATGTTATGGAATAGTTAATGGATGAAAATATTTTAATAATCATGCATGTAGATTAATTTGGTTTGAGAAATTCCTCAGTTTTCACTTGTTGTATATGCAAGATTGAAGT
>ML796274.1:0-15373 GCA_009831015.1 Picea engelmannii | reverse complement strand
TCACTTCCTTGTAGAAGAAAGGTAAGAAGTTTGAATGGTCCTAAGAATGTGAGGAAAGTTTTCAATAGTTGAAAAATCTCCTCATTAATGCATCGATTTTGAAAATTGTAAACTGGAATAAATATTTTGTCATGTGCATAGACACATGTACTGAAGGAATTGATGGAGTTCTCATGAAATATAACCATATGGTGTGCTACGAGTCACAAAAACTGAAGGAACACAAGAAAAATTGTGTTACTCGTGACCTGGAACTTTCCATTGTAGTACATACATTGAAGATGTGGTGACACTATTTGATGGGTGGAAAGTTCATGCTAAAGACATATCATAATGGATTAAAATATTTATGTGACCAACCAAACTTGAATTCCAAACAAGCAAATTGGTTGAAATTTCTCTATGAATTTGATTTTGAAAACAAACACAAAAAAGGGAAGGAAAATAAGGATGCAAACACACTTAGAAAAAACGTGTATGTGGCAGCTATCAACATTTACAAATATGATTTTATGAAAAGAGTGATAGAGTCCCTTGTTGAAGATGAGCATTATATTGTAGTGAGAGATGGGTTGCAACAAGAGAAAGTAGAGTAGAAGTATAAAAGCTATCAATGAAGTAATGATAAACTTTTTATTTACGACATAGAATGTATATTCCCAACTTGACATGGTTGGGAATAATTATCATGGATGAAATCCACAATAGACCATATTTTGGCCATCCAAGTTACTAAAAAAATAATGTTATAGCAAGGAAGCAATACTTTTGGTTGAGTATAAAAAGGGATGTTACCAAATACCTTTCTAGATGTATGGAATGCCAATGGGTCAAGGTTGAACATCAACACCCATTGAGATTTTTTTAAACTTTGCCACTTCTAGAATGGAAATGGGAGGTAATAAGAATGGATTTCATTATTGGACTACCAAATATAGTGACACAACATGATTTAATCATAGTTGTAGTTAATAAGTTGACCAAGGCAACACAATTTAATCCCATGAATTCCACTCATAAGGCAATAGACATTCACATTTGCATCATTACATCCCTCAAACCCATTTTTGAATTATTATTATTATTATTCAATCATAGTTGTAGTTAATAATTTGACCAAGGAAACATGTTTTAATCCCATGATTTCTACTCATAAGGAAATAGACATTCACATTTGCATTGTTGCATCCCTCAAACCCATTTTTGAATTATTATTATTATTATTATTATTATTATTATTAAGCATTGTATTTTTGAGACATGTTTTTACATTTTCTTTGCATCAAGTTTGCATCATGGCTACCACGCATGTTCTAACATCAATATGGCGTGCACTCCATCTTTTTGTTAATATAGTCGATGCAATCTCGATTCAAAACTCAAAAAAACAAAAAATAAAATGATGCAAAATGAAGATATGGGATGCCCTGCATGTGCACTTATAATATAAATTGAAACAAGAGGGTCCCCTCATTTCATTTTCACATGTGGATGTGGGGTATAGCTTCTTGTGGGTGAAAGGGATTTGTAGGGGTAATTAATAGGAGAAGGCAAGGGAAATTCCTGGGACATCACTAGATAAAATATAAGTTTTTTGTCATTTCCCCCTATTTTTTTGTCAATTCACCCCTATTTTTTTGTCACTTTCCCTCTATTTTCCTTACTCTCTCCCCCTCATGGTACCCAATTTCCAAAAAAATAGGTTGAGAAATTAAAACCCCACAGATATTTATGGAAGAATAAATCTAGGTCATAATTTGGAAAGGCATCTTCTTGACCCAATGCATAACAACCAAGATATTGAGCAAATTTAAGAAAATAGGGTCTATTAGTAATAGTAAATCCTTTTGACCCAAAGGTTATAGGGATAAACTACTTMTTGTTCTTGTGTGTTGCCTCTATATGCAATGRTACAAACTATGTAGCAACCTATATAAGAAAAAACGTGTCACAAACTTATCGAGGAAGACTATAGGTGGCCATTGGTGATGCATATCAATAAATTTATGTGTGCCAATTATCCATTAAGTAATMAACACTCCCTTTGAGGAAATCCTTAACATCCTTAGTAAGTTTGTAAGGGAATTTCCTTATAACAAATRCATTCACCTTGAAGACAAATCAATCCTAAAGTTTACACAAATTGGTAGTTTTTAAAATCTTCCAAAACATGGGATGATAGAAATGAATAGGATCCCTTCTTGTCATCACACATAACTTYAGGGAAACATAGGGTAATTATTCCAAAAAAAGGCATAAAAGAGTGTGCTCTATTCATTTTTTTTTTAATTYCGCATCTATTGTCTTTGAGATAATCTCTCATAGGTCAAAAATAGTGTCGTGATTTACAACCTTCTTGATCACATGTAATGTSCCTTTCCAAATGATTCATCTARACGATTGGTCGAATKCCATACTCGGAAAATTAAAAGGGAATTAATTATTTTATTAATGTCACTAGAGCAGGAATTAATTAAATATAAAGGTGACATTRGGTAAAGTGGAAAAAGGCACCTAAGTGACTATKGAGAATACGAAAAGTCACKTAAACTGATTAAAAGGTAAAAATGTCACAAAAGAGTCAACTAATGAATAAAAGGGGGAAAAAGAGGGCGCCTTCTCTCATTCTAGCATTGGTATTTTCTAATTTCTCATGGAGAGAGCTCTTTGTGGCTTTGGAACTCTTGGGACAAAAACCCTAGGAGGATTTTCAGAGATTGGCTTCGGTGGTGAGACAAATCCACCCTAGTTGGTCATTTTTGGAGAGATCTCATATATTTCTTCACTATTTTTTCATTACCAGACAGAGATATCCTCACTTTCAGCTATATTCTTACTATGTTTGAGCTTCTAGAGGAGGCAGTGAGTTATTTTTCAAAGAAGGGGTCGAGTTGCTTAGGAAGACAAAGTTTTACCAAGTGAAATCGTGGGAAAACAATGAAAATATGCATTCTATGAAGTTGGGCACTTTGTTTCTCTTGCAAGAGGTCGAATAGGGTGAAAAAGTCATGTTTTTGAAGCTAGGGGGAGAATCTAGTCATTTGGCATGATTTTTGTGTGTGGGTTGAGCCAAATATCAGTATTGGGTGCATTCACTCCTATGAAAAGAAAAAATATCATATATGGGCCAAGTTATTTCATTGTTGGGATGTGTTCTCTCATTGGACCGATTTTTCTTGTTGTGTTGGGCGATTCTCGTTTATAAATAAAGGCATACAGTGGTGGGAACATGTTCCTTGTTGAGATGAGATCTTGTGGATAAGTTGTTTCTTTGTGAATAAGTCTGCGGTTGTGTGGGACACATTTATTTGTTTTCTGGGAGGTAGGAACAAGAGTGATGTAATCTAGATCACATTCATCACCTCTTGAAGTCGTTGCATACACATGTTAGGACAAGACACTCCATCTACAAGCATGGTATTATTATGTGGAGGTCATTGTTCTATATTTAATCTACCAAAACTATGTATCAACTCTATTAAGGCAACACACCAAAATATCGGGTTTTGCAAACTCTATTATTGTTATGTGTGTGTTGAAGCTTTGGATGTATTTTTTTATTGTGGGTATTTTTATAAAATAAATATTTGAAGAGTCCATTTTAAGTATGTTGTTACGAAATTGCAGTGAAAGTTAATTTCTCATAGTAAGTGTGAGTAATAAACTTGTATTCAAACTTTTCTCTAAATTAGTTACAAAAAAAGGAGAAAATCCAAGAAAAATTTATCAAAAATTAGCCAGAACATTATAGTGGTATCAAGGTGGTAATCCCATGTCCTTGTAGTAATCTTATTACTCTCAAGGTGTGGAATCTAGGTGTTCTTGATAAAGTGTCGATATCCACCTCCTTTCCCTCTTCTTGAGGCTTCTCCTCAATAGAGTCCCCCTACTCATTGCCCTACTCTGGTGCAACCTTTTTTTCATCATCACTATCTGAATGCACCTCTATGTAGTGAACATTTCCTTTTCCCATGCATCTGTGGTCTGGTTCCCAAGGCCCTTTGTAGATGAAACAAAGATTATTTTTCCTCAACTCATTATGATTCGCCTCATCTAACCTCTCCTTACATGTCCCTTCTTTCACTGGATATTTCTTGTCTTTTCCTTTCTATGGAATGAATGGTTTGGAGAAGGTATTTGTATTTAGGACTACACCCTCCATGTCTTGTGTCCTGATGATAGCATCTTGTAATGTCTCTGGTTTGAAATAATTCACCCAACCATGAAGTGGTTCAGATAGACCCTCAATATATAACATCACCAATCTCAGGTCATAGATATTTGTCATGGTGATCGTAAGTCTTCGAAACTATGTGATGTAGGCATCTAGTGTTCCCTCCTTCTTGATTTGTGCCAAATACCTAAAATGTAGCTCGGGTCCTTCTTATCAAACCTCTTCATTAACTTCTAAGTGAAGTCCAAATAGGAGGTGATAGTAGCATGTCCTGGAGTGACCAATCGATGGTACCACCACTCATTGGCTTCTCCATCAAGGTGCAAAGTAGCGAATTTGATCGCTTTGGTATCTTTCATAAGATTGAGCTGGAAGTATGTATCTAGATTATGTACCCATGCTATGGATTTTTTCTTGCTATAACCATCAAAGGACAGAATGGATAATTTTCCCAGCTTCTGTGCTATATCCTTGTTATGTTGCCCCCTATTGTGATCCCTTGGTCTATTCTCGTATTTGATTGTGCATAAATCCTACAACGACATGGTTGCATGAAACTCATCACCTAGAGCTTAATACTCTCTCAAATAATCTTGAAAAGTTTCACCTGGAACGCGTTTCCCTTGATTCTCTCACACGACAACATACTTATTCACAAAGCAACAACTTATCCACAAGAGCTCATCTCAATAAGGAACTTGTTCCTACCATTGTATGCATTTATATACACACAGGAATTGCCTAGAATAGTAAGGAAAATCAGTCCAATGAGAGAACATGTCCCATCAGTGAAATAACTCGACCCATATCGGATATCTTGTCTTCTCACGGGAGTGAATGCGCCCAGTACTGATATTTGGTTAAGCCCACACAAAAAAAATGTTCCCAATCACCCAGATTCTCCCCCTAGCTTCACGAAACACGACCTTTGTACCCTATTCGACCTCTTGCAAGAGCAATGAAGAAACCAACGTCATAGAATGTAGGTTTTCCTTGTTTTCCCACGATTTCACTTTGTAAAACTTTGTCTTCCTAAGCAGCTCGATCCCTTCTTTAAAAAATAATGTGTTGCCTCCTCTAGAAACTCATACATAGTAAGAATCTCTCTACAAGTGAGGATATATTTGTCTGGTAATGAAAACATAGTGAAGAAATCTATGAGATCTCTCCAAAAATGACCAACTAGGGTGTATTTTTCCCACCACCGAAGCCAATCTCTAAAAATCTACCTATGTTTTTCATCCCAAGAGTTTCAAAGCCACAAAGATCTCTCTCAATGAGAAATTAGAAAATACCAATGCTAGAATGAGAGAGGGCGCCTTCTTTTTTCCCCTTTTATTTATTTGTTGACTCTTTTGTGATATTTTTACCTTTTAATCAATTTAAGTGACTTTTCATATTCTCAATAGTCACGTAGGAGCCTTTTTCGACTTTACCTAATGTCACCTTTATATTTAATTAATTCCTGCTCTTGTGCCATTAATAACATAATTAATTCCCTTTTAATTCCATGACTATGGCCCACTAGAATTACTTAGGCCAATTCGTCAAATCGTCTAGATGACTTATTTGGAAAGGGACATTGCATCACATAGGAAAAGGATCAAGGAGATTTATTGGTGCTATGTTGTGTAAGAAGTATATTAAAAATGTCAAAAATACATATGCATGGGAACTTTAGAATTGAAATTCAGTGCTCCTTGGAAATGTCAACCACTTCACTCAAAATAATCTTCCTCCATTGATTTATTATTTTACTAGTCCCTTGGTATTCATTCAAAGGATTGAAGGACCCATTGCTATCATATTTTTGGGTTTCATAAGGTACAAAAATCATAGAATTAAACACATAGGGGGTGATAAAAATGGTTTTCATACATTCTTGGAGCACTAGAATAGTCTTGAAATGTGATTCATATTGCATGGATAACTAGTGTTCCAACTCTTTTCAATTGAAGACCTTAAGGCACTAATGTGGCTCACACCAACCCTAAAATCCACATATGGTCACGAGGCACCTTATTTAAAGAGTTGTATTAGGTTAGGAAGTAATATTTCATTTTTTTATCACCTTTGGTGTTATCAATGTCTCCTATGAGTAACTCTCCTTGTCCTACAATGGCAATAAAATTCAAAGAAAATGTAAGAGTTTTAGACAAAGGTGCATGGACTATAATCTCAGAGGTACAACTCTAGGGATTTCTTAGTATTGACAATGAGACATGCAATAATGAATATAAAGATAGTAGAAATAGAATATATAATTTCTCTTGAAAAGATCAACAATACTTCAACAAAATATGTGAAACTAGATAAGCATGGAAGGTTTTTTATTTTAGTGGCAATTAAAAGTTTTTTTAATGGTGCTTATTTTGGGCCTTTAAAAAACTGGCACTTATATTTCATCTATCATTTCAATCTAGCCACCACTTTAAGAATACCTCCTTAGAACTTCTTGTTATAATGTTGTGCTCATTTAACCATAGAAAATATCACAATATTGTCACCCATCCATAGGCACGCAGCCACCCCCGAGCATCGTAACCTTTGAGAGATAGAATGATTCTGGAAGCAACACTAGACCCAAAGGATAACAAAGAGAGAGAGATTGCACCTTTCTCCAAAGGTAGTGCACCAAGAAGAATGTCCCAAACAACAAACCAAGACTAGTACCCAACTATAGTCGTTGCAGTTGCACTCTTCCTCTAGACTTGTGCACCACTTTCTTGAGTGTGAGTGTGTTTCCAAATGAGCTCAAGTGCCTTCTATTTATACTAATATGGCTAGGTGAACATGTGTCTCTTCAAGCAGGGTTGACCTATCCTTTTCTTCATATAATACTTCAATATTACTTATTCTGTTGAGACGACTTGTCTTCCAGGGTTTTCACACATATGTTTAGGTTTTCTCTTGCTTCCGAAATATTTAATTCTAGTCAAAGGTTTATCCATGGAGTTTAATACCTCCCGCAGCTATCAAAACATCAACACTCCCTCTTAGTTAGGTAGGTGTTTAACCATGATGTTCCCTTTTGATCTCCATAGCCTTGCTCTCTATGTCATGATCCTCTCACCATGGTTACGTAGACCATGCTACTGGTAGCATCATTACATCACACATGGCTACACCCATGTGGACCTATTAATCTCATCTAGGTGCCACCGCTATATAACACTAGAGCTACACCTCGTAGTGTTTTACCATCATCATCATGGGATACACCTACATGATGTGCTCACCCATGTCGTGATTATCATCATTACTATCATCATTATCCATCCATCTCACATGGTCTTGCATCCCGATAGCATCACCATATCTACACAGGATATATCATGATCACCCATATCATATTACAAGCAAAACCATCATAGCCATACATGTTCTCAACTACGCCACTAGCATACTAGACTGTCTCACTAATGTATCAACAACTCAACATACTAGACCATCTCACTGGAGTAGCCTACAACTCTGCATAAATCGTACAACTCAGCACAAGGCCAACAACTTGGCATGAAGCCTACAACTTGGCATGAATCCTACAACTTAGCACAAGGCCTACAACTCGGCACAAGGCCTACAACTCGTCATGAATCCTACAACTTGGCACAAAGTCCTACAACTCGGAATGAAGCCTACAACTCGGCATAAAGGCCTAGAACTCGACCCGAAGCCTACAACTCAACACAAAGGCATACAACTTGGCACAAATCCTATAACTTGGCACAAAGGCCTACAACTCGGCATGACGCCTACAACAAGACACAAAGGCCTACAACTTGGCATGAAGGCCTACAAATCGGCACAAAGGCCTACAAAATCCTTCTTTTCGAATTATGCCATCAACTCCCTTTAACTAAGAGAATCCTCGAACCATGTTTATGTTTGTTGCATGTCCCTATGCATCTTACAAAGTGTCACAAAACCTTGCGTATTCCTGATCACTGAGTCCCTCTGAAGTTTGACTCCCTATGAGTCCTTTCAACTCTTGATTTTATGTGGTAACCTTCCTAGAATACGTAGGATAACCTGCCCAAAACATAAACAACAAGAGAAAAGGTATTTCCAATATAATATCATTTTATATAAGAACACATCAATTTCATGCTAATTCATTACAGCATTACCAAGGTGTCCTTCCTGAGAACAAGAACAATAAATTCCTATAGGAGATGTTAGTTCATATTGCAATTAAGTACAATAAGCATTTATATTAATAGTACATTCTACTAAGTATTCATTTGTTCCTAACATTAATAAAATCTAAAGGATTGCAATACTCACTTAAGCAGTAATAATAAAAATATCAAACCTGATATGCAAACCTGGAGTCTAGCTATTGTTTCTATTGAGTTGCTTTTCTGCTGAGACAAGTATTCTTTCCAACCTGGAGAGTGTTTTGTTCCTCTGAATGTTTTAGATCTGAATTCTTTCTGGCTCTATGATTTCTTCTTGGAAAAAAATCCCTTCTCTTTCCATAGATTTAGATCTACAGTAGTTGTTTTTTATTGTTTCTCCTACTCCACGTTCATGTGCTTGGAAGCTCCAAAAATCAAACTCTGCATCCTTTGACACCTTCTCTTCAGTATGTGGTTCCATAATTTTCCCCTTTGTTATTTGCAAGGATGATGTCAATCCTTGTCTTCCATGCTCTACAAAGAGGCCATGCTTCTACTGTGCCACTCTGATTTTATGGAGGAAGTCATGATTGTCCTTGACTTTGTCCTTGACTAGTCTTTTGTCTTTGACCAATCAAACCTTGAATTTGATCCAAAAATTTGACTTTGATGTTTTTGATGGTTAAGGGAACCAGGAGATGCATTGGGTTAGGGTGCACTAGGATAACCAAAAATTAGTCCCGATACTTCACATAAAATTTAACTTCAACTGGTGTTGCAACTAGTGTTGCAATTGGCACTGTAATTTGCACTACAACTGGTGTTGCAACTAGCATGAAGGAACTACAATTACAACTAGTGCTATAACTAGCACGAAGGAACTGGCACTACAACTGCAATTGTGCTACAATGAGATTGACAGGGAGTTTTGGATATACCTTCCAGTGGTTAGACTATTTCGAAGGTGGTGTGGGCCCATAACATGTTAGAATGTTGTGTGTGTTTAACCATAGACAATATCACAATATTGTCACCCAACCATAGGCACGAAACCACCCCCGAGCACTGTAACCTTTGACAGATAGAATCAATCTGGAAACAACACTAGACCCAAAGGATGACCAAGAGAGAGAGAGAGAGAGAGAGAGAGAGAGAGAGAGAGAGAGAGAGAGAGCACCTTTCTCCAAAGGTAGTGCACCAAGCAGAAAGTCCCAAACCACAAACCAAGACCAGTACCAAGCTCCAGTCATTACAGTTGCAGTCTTCCTCTAGACTTGTGCACCACTTTCTTAAGTGTGAGTGTGTTTCCAAATGAGCTCAAGCGCTTTCTATTTATACTAATATGGCCAGGTGAACAGGTGTCTCTTCAAGTAGGATTGGTCTGTCCTTTTTTTCATATAATACTTCAATATTACTTATTCTACTCAGTTGACTTGTCTTCCAAGGTTTTCACACATTTGTTTAGGTTTTCTCTTGCTTCCGGGATATTCTATTCTAGTCAAAGGTTTATACATGGATTTTAATACCTCTCGTAGCTACTAAAACATCAACACTTGTGACCAATAAGATTTTTCCTCGTGGATCATCGAGATAGTGCCATGTGTACTCTAAGATTCACCTTCCTTTATATCTTCCAATTATTGGATCGATGCAAGATTGATATATTATTTGACAAATTACCCTCAGATTCATACAAACCCAAAAGTGTTTGTGTATTTTAACTTTAGTTAGGAGTTGTTCATTCAAAGAATTGGTGTAAGACACAAAAGATAAAATGTTATTTTTCCTAGTGCCCGCAAACCCAAGAATCCTATGAGGCTTAATTGGCAAGCATTTGACATTCAAAAGGTCCAAACAAGTAGAGTAAGTGACATGAAGTATCTCACAACATGATTTCCTCTCAATATATAACAATTCATCTTATCTCACATTGTCCCTCAATCCCATGCCTTAAAATAAAATCCAGAAATATCATCAACACAAGATTGGAGCAACTTAGGAGGATACCCATTATGACCACAATATCCATTCTCTCACTTTATAATTAAAAAAGACAACCAAAAATTAGCATCCCTATTTAGTTATTCATATTTGTCTTTAATCTCTATGTACTATGTACATTTTATAATCTCAAATTAGGAAAAAAAATATAAAGCCTAATGGTTAAATCTACCAATTGTTGCCTACTATTTGGGTGAGTCAAATGAATTAGAACAAGGGTATGAAATGGTGGTGAAAAAATCTAATGGGGTATCTCACTTTGGATAAGTCCCAAAAGGTCCACCACACTAGTCTACATATCAATGTCAAGTAGAAAAATATAGACATTAATGGAAAATGTTCTACACACAAACTACTACTATAATTTGGTCGAATAAAGGGATGGAATATAACCACATCAATCTAGAGTTGTAAATTTAATACGATCTAGTTGATGGAGAAAGGTCCACATGAACCCTAATACAATTCAATTCCAAGTATTTAATCATAGTTTATATTCATAGATGATGTATAAATCAAGGAAATGTACATCCATGTTAGCTTATGAAAACAAATCAATTGATTCAACAGAAAAATTACAACATTGACAAAAGAGTACCAATATGCAAAAAAAAGAGGACGGTGAAGAAAAAGAAATTAATTTCATTATCATCTCCAAGGAAAATGATAATCAAATACATGGGGGGAAATCCCCTAGGGATCCAACCCTTTTATTATTTTTGTCATCTACTTAAATATATATCAAATCAATTAATCATATTTCACTCTATCCAAGATGGTCAATTTTGTTACAGTTAAATCATTTTTTTACTCCTGGACCACAACAAAATATTTCAAACCAAGTATCCATTTGGTATTCCTAAAATTAGTTGCTTCATTGATATTCCTAAAATTAGTTGCTTCATTAATTTCTTTCCATACCCAAATTCTTTTCGTGTACTTAATTCAGGTTATAATGCTTTCTCCTATGTAGCTCCATAATTTGCAATAAATGCATGGGCCCTTTCTCTATGATATCAAACAACCCATTAACCAACAATGATCAAAATTCATCAATTTTCACATCTCCTTCCCTTTCCCACGGGTTCGTATTCACTAAAAATGGTATTTTATAGTTAGAGGTGTGGCCTAATGAATTCATGCTCAAGTTGTCATTCAATGAATTTTGAGTCAACCATAATTTTCAAATATACTCTTAATTGATTTACCACATTGATAGTTCATAATAATTCCTTAGTGTTTATATTAAAATTTATCTCCCATTGTGTTTGGATGACAACTTGAGTTATACCCTTCTACACCCGCATACATCCACTTGCCTAAGTTTTAGATCCACCTGAACACAATCATCCCAAAGCCATGTGGAATTCTACCATTGGTCATCATGATGCTCTGCTTATCATGTGTAACTTGGCACCATATGTCCATGTCTCAATCACTTTTCTCACCACATTTTTCTAACTATCTTTCCACATGTATCGAATCAAGTCTTAATTCTTGATGTGGAGGTGGAGGTGGAGGGAAGGAACTACAAAAAGAATGTTGGGGGATTTTCACTATGCATTATGCACTGCAGAGCAATGGGAGGTAGAGTGAATGGATTGTGAAAAAGTATGGAGGATATGCAATGCGTAGGATGAAGGATAATGGCATGTAGAGCGAGGAGATGTGGGGTAAAGAATGTGGAGTAGTGGTGCAGAGAGAGTTTTTGCGGCATACCAAGAGTTAGATGAAGTTCAGAGAAATAAATGTGGATGTGGATGGAGAAGATAATGCAAAGATGGATGTGATATTTTCACTTTGAATTTGCAAAAATATTAAGTCTCAAGATGAAAAGGATAGACCCAAGAGTAAAAAAAAGGTGAAGTAAGGAAAATTTTCCTTTCTTGATCTACCACAAAGTTTTCAAGCTCAAGGGAGGTAGGAAAACCATGAATAATGATGATGAATAGTTTTCCCTTTCCTACAACACCAATTGCATGCTTGAAGCTATGACATGTTTATTTTTACACTTCAACCCAACACCCGACGATTAGCTCAAAATAAAATCTATTTTTCTACTAAAAGAACAGATGAGTAATTAATGAAATATGTAGCGGAAGCATAAACAAGGAAACCAAAATCATGCACACATAAACACCAATATTTTTGGATAGGTACCCCTAGAAAAACCCTGCAGGGAAAACAAATGTTGAGAATGATTTTATCATGCTAAAATCAGGGCTCCCATAACAGGTATAATGGCCCACTGAGAGAAATACAACTACAGACAAACTTAAAAAGTATGACCTGTTGTACAAACCAGAATTGCATGATTTTGGGGATGTACGTGATTCGCCTTCTTGTGACCTGTGTATGTACATGATTGTCTCCAATATGACCTGTGTACATGTATGAAAAACCTGTACGAAAATCTTTGTATGACATGACACTTTCCTTTGGCTTCCTCTGACTAAAAACCACATGTGGTGCCTCTGTTCTCTCTTCTCCTTGACCTGATCTCTATATGGAAGTCCTTCTCCACCTATCCAAGATCTTGAATCACAGTCCTTCATGATTCAATCCTCTCGAAAGTAATCCTCTATTCTCAAGTATCAAGTGTGTCACGTGTCTTCTCCTTCACTAGCCTTGCTTTCATAATTGTGAGTTATAATGTATTTCTAATCTCACTTAAGATTTAGAATGCATGTGAAGATGTCATGCTAAGTACTTTTAGCACTTTCCTCAAATAACTCAATTAACTAATTATATAATTAATTAATTAATTAAATCAATTTACTTTAATAATTCCTTTAATTAAATTAAATCTAAGAGTAAAAGGCTTTGGACGATTTCCACATGTCTATACACATAGACCTGTGCAGAAATATATGTCTAATGCTACCAAAAGAATCAACATGACATGCAATAAATAACCAACCATTTGTGTTTTAGTGTCCCTTGAAAATGTTTGGAAATCTACCAAAATTTTACAATGGTGTTTTGTGCTCTAACATGTTCTACCATCTAGATGCCAACATAATTATTTATACATGTCAAGTGTGGATTGGTCCACTTTTTCTACCAATGGAATTAAGGTGGAATCATAAAATGGCATGGCACTCTCGAAGGTTAACATGTGTACATCCATAATTTGATGTGTCAAATTAAGTAACCTTATTTCTATTTTTCAAATCCCTAAATTGGCTCTTTATATGATAGGTAGACTCACCTTTTACTATGTAATTTAATCCTTTAAATATGGTTGAGACCTATGAATCAAAAAATTCATCCAATTTAGTTGTGGTGGGCATTAGGCATCCCAAAAAATGGCACAAATATCAAGGAAGAGAAGAGCACATTCTGCATGATGCCTACAAATCCATCTATCTACCAAATGAGTTTTTTTTCAAGGATTTAACATTTATATGGTGAAGCTAAGAACCTAAATATTTTCAAATTTAATGGCACATGTATTCCCCTTAAAGTCCCACTTGTACTTGACTTGGATAACCACCCATATAGGGTTACTCCATAGGTTTTCCTCCCATTGGTCCATGTGTCCCACTCTCCCTACTTCGAGGATGATTTGATGATTTTGTCATAACTTGTTGGGTAGCATTTAGAACTTTGTTATTGGCCCATATTGCACTAAGATTGTTTTCTCCTATTGTAAAAACATATTTTTGACCCTTGAATTTAATATGTTGAACCATGTATTATTTGTATGAAGAGGTTTGTGACAGGTTTCAAGCCAAATGGCTGAAATATAATGACCCCATGTTACAAATATGTAAAATGCATTATCAACAATCCTAATCTAGAGCCCAAGGCAAAGGTCCAGCAAATGGATGTGTTTGAGTCCACATAGTGGAATATATTATATGATATGGTGTGGATAATATATTTATACAAAATATTATATAAAAATAAAATGCATTAATATAATATCCACAAAAATTGTTGCTTGAGGAAGCAACAAGGGGACTATGATACCACAAGAAGAGAGGAGGAGAGGATGTGCATGGGTTTTTTTCCTTGACCCTTTTCCTTTGGGAGTTACTATCCCATTTTCCCATGCCTCCTTAAAATATCTCGCATAAATCTTAGCTTGAAGCATCATTTCAATTTTTCCTCGTGCTTCTTGACAAGGCACCAACTCTCTATGGATAGGGAACCATATCTTGTGAAAAATATTGGGAAGCTTCATCATTATGATTATCATTATTATTTCCCCAATCAACATTTTCCCTCTTCCATGTATTAGGATTTTCCTCCTCTTGGTAATGGAAAATCCTATGCAATCAGACCATGGTGATTATGCTTACAAAAGGAAAGAGAATCTCATGAACTTGTGTCTAGTAAAAGCCTATGAAAGTTTGGACTTTTCTACTAAGAATATGAGACGAAGTGGGGTGGTTTTGAGGGAAAAACCATGGATGGAATGTCCACAATAGTCAAAGGAAACACCATTAAACATGTAATATTGTTATTGTTGTGCATTGACCATTTTGGGAGCCAAGTGTTTCTCTTGCATAACATTCCCAAAAGGAAATCAACATTTAGATTCTATTTGGCTACACTAAAGAGCACTAGAAGGGAAAAATATCCTAGAGGGTCTATTGACAAGAGAAAGGGAATATATTTCTTGTGTTGTGTAGGCTAGACCCCATGGTAGATTGATGGTTGAATGAGAGCATGGAATGTTATGTAGTGAATAGACTAGTTATTTCATGATGGTGTCAACGGGTTGGGTTGAGTGAGATTAGAGCCTTGTAGGAGCTTCCTCCACCTTGATGGCACCATGGTATGAATTGTGGTGGAATACACAGTTTATTCCTATCATCTGTAGTGAATCTCTCCTCTAGAACTAGTTTAGTGGACTTCACTTTATTCTAGATAAGTGTTTGAACATGTGGCTTTGTGGAATGTTGTTATTTGTATTGTGCTACTTGAATTCCATGAGTTAATTTGGATTCCATGTGAATTATGTTATGGAATAGTTAATGGATGAAAATATTTTAATAATCATGCATGTAGATTAATTTGGTTTGAGAAATTCCTCAGTTTTCACTTGTTGTATATGCAAGATTGAAGT
>ML796273.1:232015-246330 GCA_009831015.1 Picea engelmannii | reverse complement strand
AAAAAACTCTACAAAATAAAGTCATGGATACCATGTGAGAACCATATTTAGGTATGATAACTATGGCATATAGTATCATACTCTTGATAAATAATCCTAATTATTGAAGTTGTTCTAGTAAATTCAAGAAACATTGTCAGGAGCTTTTGAAAGTTCACAAAACTAAACGGGGTTGGTGTGTTATTCTTTGCATGCCACAATTGTATGGCCAATGTGAGAATGCGTTTAAGAGAAAGGTAATATAGATTCTTTCTTGTCCCTTGTATTTGAAGCTACTCACTATAGGTTAGTGGAAAAAAATTGTAGAGACTATAAAATATCATGAAACTTGTTGTAACCCATGGAAACTTGCTAGAACTTGCATAGATCTCGTTATTTTGACCCCTAATAGGTAAACATAGACCCCACATGCAAAGAACTTGGAGAAAGGGCTTAGAGAGGGTTTTGGAGGGAAAAAAAGACCTTGAACTCCTCTAATGAAACCCTAAAGGCATATAACTCATTTTCTCATTTATTCTTGAGTGATTGTGTTTCAATCTATAGTGTGACTATGAACAAGGAAACTTGTTTTAGTGGGGTTTGCTATAATACCTTMAATMTCATGCTTTGATATCTCCTAAAATACATTCACACTCTCATGCTTCAAGATCAAATGAAGGAAACAAAATAAATGATACTCGAGATTGGAGACATTGTCTATTTTGAGTTTATGATTATGTCATGATTTATGTAGTACAATAGTTTAATTGTTGAACTTGTTATTATTTGATGGATTCCAAGCTATTTGAAATTTTGATTTATGGTTCAGCTTTTTAACACATTTCAAGTGCCAAATTTTATATTATCATATTTGATGAGATGAATTGACGGATAAACTATTGTTTTATAGATTTATGGATGAAAATGTCATTATTTTTTTTGCATAAAATTTCTTGTATTTTGAGAGTTTTTTTAATTAAATTTGATTTTAATTTTCAATTTAGAGTTTTGTCAAGTCTTGTTGAGCCGTCAAGTTTTGCACAGTCCCAAGTTAGATGAGTTTTTGTTGAGTCTGAGTCTCACAACCTTGGTTTGAAGAAATGTTGTGAGACGTGCTGAAGGTCTATGAGTTTGTTGGGTCAACGCTAAAATGAATAACAAGTGAAAACTTGTTGTGAAACTTTCCTATAAATGAAACTTGCCAAAACTTGTTGAACCCAACTCAAACTTGTTAGACTTGTTGAAACCTGACAAAACTCGCCCATTAAGCAAAGGTGGATCCCACATGGAATTGACTTGGAGAAAAGGCCAAAATGTGTTTTTTGGAGGGAGAAATATGAGTAGGAACACATCAAAGGAAACCCTAAGGGAATATAACCTAAAAACAAGATTCATTTCACTCATTTGGTCATTTTATCTTCATTGATTTGAGTTTTCGGTTGGACTGCGAATAATGAAACTTTTTTCAGCAGGTTGTGTTATTCTTGTTTGGGGTTTAGTTGGAGTCTTGAGAACACTTGTATTTGTGGGTTGGAGACCGAATAGGAGGTGGAGAGCCAAGATATCTACATGTTATATCTTCAGTTTCAATTGCATTCCAATTTTGAAGAAAGTATTCTGATTTTCAGCAAAATTGATTTTGGAGATTTCATCTTCATTTTTAATTCAGGGATCAACCTACAATGATATAATATTCTCTTCTTTGTATTGAATCTTGACTAACCATGGCTCCTAAGTAAAAAATGTGGTTTGATCAAGCATGAGAACATGCCTTCAAACTTGAATCGAATGATGACAAGAAGCTCAAGTGCAAACACTATAACCACAGTATGAAAGGGGGGGCACAAACAACCTGAAACACCAACTAGAATGAATTCGTTGCAAAGATGTCATAGTCCCATGCAAGCTATTTGATTTATTTTTAAGTTTTTGAGGATAATTTTAAGTGCCATATTTTTTGTTATCATATTTGATGAGATGATTTGATGGAAAACCTATCGTTTTATAGATTTTAAGGATGGAAATGTCATTAATATTTTTTCTGAACAAAATTTTCTGTATTCAGAGTGTTGTTTCTATTTGAAAATTTTTGAATTGATTTTTTCCGAGTTGCCAAGTTTTGACATATCCCAAACTCGCTGACTTTTCGTCAATCCCAAGTCTCACAACCTTGGTTTGATGTGAGTTTAAGTTGGGTGGTTGGTGTGCATTGTAGTCAAAGCATGGAAACAATATAATGGTCATGCGATATATTGGTCTTAGGGATAAAGAAATATTAGGAACATAAAATACCACTCTCCAAAATGAATGAAATCATCTCCATACAAGCTTGGGTATTAAGCAAAGAGCATTCATATTATAATCAGAATAAGATTTATTAAAAATGAAACCTTCTTTTAGAGAAAAATACACAATGACTTCAAGATGACCAAATAAAGAGGATGCCAACACTTTAACAAGATAATGCTTGTCAAGAAAAATGTTGTTTGAACTAAAAAGAAACTTCACAATTATAGAATTGATTTCAGTTTTTGTTGATTACACCATGTAAACCAATTTCCCTTAGTATATATCTAGAAGGAAAATCCATGGGGTAAGTAAGAGTTATTGTCCAAATACTCAAAGTAACACGCTCAATCAATATACACAGTGTACGCCAAATGTGAGTGTGGAGCACAACTGATCCAGGTGGATATCGGTGGCCACCCACCTTTTCCGACTGGCTCAAAACAGTTTTTTGGCAATTTTGGCAATTTACTATTTTTAACAGGTTTTGACTTCCGGGGCCATTTTGAGGGCCTAAATGAAGGTTTTTCGAGATATAGGTTATAAATGATAGCCGAAGGCATGATTGAGCCCCCCAAATGAATCTCCACGATGATACCTTTCCAACAAGCTCTCATACACCTAAAAAGTAGATCGTATGCAAAAGTTATGACCCCGGGAAGTTGATGTACTAACTTACCCAAATGGGGCTCACATGAATTTTGGCGCTTCATCTCCTAGGGTTAGGTTTTTGGATGTATAGGACTTTTGGCATTCCTATTTATTGTAAAAAGGCCTCTAGAGCCTCATTGTAATCATCTTCTTGCAAATGCGAGTAGTCGTCACATCTCTTCTCAGAGATAAGCTTCCACCATTCTAACGAGTCTTTCACTCTGTATTTTTACAGTCTCTGTACATTTCTTTGATTAATAGAAATCATGTATTACTATATATCCGTGTTTATGGTTGCATCTCTGATACATTTATGTTATATTATTGAATATCTGCAATATCTCTGTGCATTTCTTTATTATATCTCTGATCTCATTTCATGCCAAAAATAATCCGGATCAACAACTTCCTTATAGTTAGGAACAAATTTCTCCAAATAACCCAAGTACATCCATATATCCAAATCATATGTTCAAATGTTTCCCGATAATGACTATATTGATCTCTATATATACATATCTTCACTCATTGCACATGTGGCCCCTCTATTAGATTGCCCTCTATTTAATATACATTTAACACCATTACATATGCATTCAATCCAATTACATATACATTCAACCCCATATATACCCCCCATTAGGTCATAACATAAGTACCCCCATTCGAAAAACTATCCTAAAAGATTTGTGGCTAAATCTTTTGCATGTGATGAAACCAAGTAATCGAGTTACTTATATTTATGCTCCCATACAATATGATTATTCATCCATCCATATTTAGTTCTTTTCAGTGTCATTCTTTGATAGCTTCCTTTCCTTTGATTCCTTAAATATTTGATAATATCTTGTCGCATAATTGTTCCTTGATGACCTATTCCATTAATATCCTTGATTTTACCATCTTCTTCCTTGGTAACATTGATGTGGCGCCAAATCTCATGGAGTAAAAGAGTAAAGTCTCTCTTTAACTCTTCTATCAAAAATAATTTTCATCTTATTTTGATATTCTTGGAATCTCTCATTCACTTGTTCTTTGGTCTGTTTCACCTTAATTATCTGATAAACTCTTCTAATAAGATCATTAAGCTCTTCATTTGCATATTGTATTAATATTAATATTAAAATGGTAATATTAAATCAAATAATTTTTTTTTTTAAATAAATATTGTTCGTCGCACTTGTGATGACAACTTAAATAGTTGGGACGATTTTGTTATATAAACAATGGAAGTTGTCATCGCAAGTGTGACGACAACTTAAATAGATGCGATGATTTTGTTATATAAACAACGAAAGTTGTCGTTGCACTTGCGACGACAACTTAAATAGCTGCGACAATTTTTCTATATAAACAATGATAAGTTGTTGTTGCACTTGAGATGACAACTTAAATAGCTACAACAGTTTTGCTATGTAAACAATGAAAAGTTGTTGTCGCACTTGAGACGAAAACTTGAATTTCTACAACAATTTTTCTATGTAAACAACAAAATTTGTCGTCGCAAGGGTCGTCGCAATTGAGATGAAATGTTGGTTTCACATTTTTGCATAAATTGTCGTATTGGTGATGATATTTCTTTTTTGTCGCAACTGTGATAAGTTCCCTAGGGGTGTCGCTCTTGCGAAGTTTATTCAATTTTTTTGCAATTGCCATGTGACATAAAACGATGTTTGATAGAGTCTAGATTCATTGCAAATTCCATGACATAACATCATAAGAGCGTCGAAATAGCCGTCACAAAATGACCCAAATTTGTTAGTGTATAGACTATGTAAGAAGGATTTGTGTTGTGACCTAACTCGGGGAAGGAGGATCTGGCGAGGTGCGTGCAGATCTCCTGTCCTAGGAAGAGTGGGTTCTTGTGGCTCTATGCTTGTAGAAGATTGAAAGAAGACAATAAATAAGAGAAGAGTTGGTGGACGTAGCCCCACACTGGGGTAAACCACGTATATCTTGTGTTGTGGTTGCTTGTGCATTATAGTTGTTATGTTGTTGATGTGATTTATGCTTAGTGCAGTGTTATATGCTAGATGCATCTGATATAGTAGCTTAGTGATTATTAATGTGAATGAATGTTAGATCTGATATATCTCTCCATGCTAAGTGCTTGAATGTGTTATATCTTGTTGAATATTGTGTTGCTATGTAAATAGGGTTTGGATCTACGATGTGAATAAAGGTTAAATACTGATGAATGTTAACTGCTAAGTTATTTGTTAGAGTATCGTAATCAAAGATTTGTGTCCCAGATAAGGTTGCAGACACTGGAGTCCTACAACCATCCCTGTCTCTACCTCGGGTGAGACTTCATCTGCTTCATAGGGTTTTTCGAAAGGGTCGATAGTTAGGGTTTTGTTGGTGCACTATTGAAGCATTGAACCCCCGGTCTGCCCCTGTGCTAACAAATGGTTATGTTGTCGGGACCTAAAACTCTGATTGCTGGGAACTGAAGAAAATAAATCTTTGTGCGTAGATCTATTTCTTTAGTGTGCAGTATTCTACTTGAATTGTGAAGATTTGTGCTAAGAAGACAAGTGCAATATGAAGAAAAGAGGTAAGACCTTGAAGCTTTGTGTTCTGAGAAAGATAAGATAAGTGAAATTTTTTGTTTCGAAAGAATGGATCTAGGTATGTTTGATAAAAAAATTCCTAATCTAAAAACTAGGGAACAATTAGAAGAAAGAAGATTTGATATGAATAGATATGATAGAAATAATGAAAGGTATATTATCCCTATGTATAGAAAAAATGTTTGGATTAACAAATGGATGCAAGATCCTAGAATGATTTTTTTGCAGGTTATCTACTGTGATCCCAGTGCACAATACAAAAAGGGTTGGGGATCATTTAAGAGAAAGAGAGGATTAACCCTTTGTTACAGTTGCAGAAGACTAAGACATCTTGCTAAGGAATGCCCTCATAGAATACCTAGTTGTCTTTGTTGTAAATCTATGGACCATGAAGTTTTGGATTGTCCTAGAATGATTGCTAAAGTTGAAAAGATGAATATGAAACAAGAAAAATATGAGATAGACCAAGAAACTAAGGATATGATAGAACCCCAGAAATAATCAGAGACTGTATTACTACAGATGAAAGAAACCTTGAATGACCATAAAAATATCAACTTATCAGAGATCTTAAAAGAGAAAGAGTACATAGAAACAAGAATAGGAGACTTTGACATAGACTTTGTCCTGGATGAGGAAACACAAGTGGATATCATGACAAAAAGAACTTGGGAAATTTTGGGAAAGCATGCTATGGCTCCTTCATTAGGAGGAATAGGATTATTTAGAGGAAAACTGATAACCCTATGTGGAATAATTACCCAGACAACTATGAGTGCTCATGGCACTTCGACAGAAGAAGAATTTGAGATCGTTATGTTTGTTGAGAACAACACCCCATTTTATATCTTGCTAGGAAAAACTTGGATTGAGAAAGATCAGATACAAAGGAAACAAGAAGAGGAGGATCTAGAATAGAAAGAGCAAGAACTAAGAGATTTCATGGATAGGAGAATAACACACTTACTGGAAGAACACGAGAACCCGTCGAAGCTACTAAATACCAAAGATATGGATGTCGAAGTTGAAAGGACACAGGAATACTGGAGACATCTGTCTGTATAAGAGAGTAGAGCACATACCCTAGAAAGAGAAGTATTACCCTTGAATCCTATGAAAGACCCTCCACAGTGAGAATTTATCATTATAAGAGGAGATAAGAACGATAATGGAAAGAGGAAACCAATGATTCAGATCACAGGAAAGAAGGCTAGAAATATCAGTAAGAAGAGGGGAAAGTTAGAAAAATTGCAAGAAGTTCCAGAGAATACTTCGCAGATGAAAGGTTTCCAGAACTCGAACTTCACCGGAATATCAATACAACATAGATTGGCACTTCGCCATGCAGAATAAATATGACCGTTGGAGGCAATATGACCGTTCAATCGATGCTCCCGAAAGGTTAGGAAAGAATTATGGCCTAAAATTTCACCATTGGACCATTGGGACCAGGCCATAACGGATGGAATTGCATTGAATAAGGTTTTGTGACCCATTGAAATAAACCATTACGATGTTATCTATTTATCTCGTCGAGCATTGCACTGAGAACACTTTTTCCAATTGTGATTATCTGAGCCCACAATGAACTAGTTGATTTCACACAATGATCATTGAGACCTCGCCATCCATTCTGTTAACAGTGAGTATTGTTCACCGACATGAGATATCATATCTTGAGTGTGCATGTCATATGAAATTAGCACAGTAGAAAAAACTATCAAAGATATTCTAATAGACCTCGTGGCCGAGAAGGTGATTTCTGCAGGCATCCAAGCCTCATCGACATGAGGAGTACAAGCATCCTTGTTGACTGCTCGTGGATCTAGACCATCGAGAACCGAAACCCAGGAAAGAACCAAGAATCGTGATGACTTGAAAATGCGATGCTAATTCCATCCATCATACTCGACTACATCCCACCCCTGGCTGGTGTGGTGATTCGTGACAGTGTCCCGAAGGACTTCAACTACACAATCATCATTGCGTACCTTCCGAAGGGAATACACGCAGTCAGAACGTAGTTGGAGAGGATTCCAACCTTGAAGATCAGTGACTATAACTTAGGAGACTGCAAGGGATATGGCATGCTCGCACCTTACAAATATTTGACCTAGATGAAGGGGAAGAAATAAAAGATCATCCCATAGCCATGGACTATGGACATCGCAAGGTCCACTGTCTTGAATGTGATGAATATAACACATTTTTTAAGGCTCTAGGAGGTTAACGCATGTGTTAAGCTCATGATGTCATGCTTCCATGGCGGGTATCTATGGTTAGAAAGACACATCACTGTCGGTCCAGTGTTGATCCATAGGATCACCAGATTGAGCATGCAAAGGCCAGACCCGCAATAATTTTATCCAGAGAAGGCTACAGACCACGCCCTAGCACAAAAAATCAAAGACACTTATGACGATGTAGAGAAAGGGACACGAGGATACAAGGTAGCCTCCATTCAGAATGGTGTAGTGTGCCTTGCTTTCTAGTTGATTGTTGGTAAGCTAGTAAGAAAGAACAGACCCACGCAGGTCACAGGGTTTTTCATTGACCTCGTAGGAAAATGTGTGGAAGGACTACAAATGAACTGGGCCACTTACCTAGTCAATAAGTTAGAATTGTTTTGTCGTGAATCTCTGGATAAAGGCTATGAGTTCCATTTTAGATGGTTGTTGATCCTCGTCGAATTTACTTCTTGGGAGATGTCGGAAGGTGCGACCTTCCCTTACATTGAGTAGTTCGAGCCACTTGCTACAAAGTTCAACACGCTATGGTATTCGAGAGATATGGGGAAACAATGACAGTCGAACACAATATTCCATACCTAATACATGTAGCTGAAGAGAGTTGTTAAGTATTTCCCTCGTATGATGTTGAATACCCAGAACAGGTTTAGACCCCTTATGAAGTTCTGCACAGATAGGCATTTTATTTATATTACTGTGTGCACAGACGAAAGTAAATAAGAGCTTCATTCCTACTACAAGATCACAGAGGAGGACCTGGAAGAAATCACTAAGGAATGGCCCACAGAGTTCCTTATACAAGTCAACCAGGCAACACTGTCTGATCCCAACCTCATTGGAAGTCTGGTGGTTACTCACGAAGAGTATGATGCACCCAACAATAGTAGGAAGAAAAAGAAGGAATATGTATAGGAAATACAAAACACATCAGAAGAGACTGCATCAGATTCACCTAGCGGAGGAGGAGATGACGAAGTGGACAAAGACAAAAAAGAAGGGGAAGAATACAAGCAGAAGCAAGGCAAAGTAACAATGCCTAGGAACCCCCTTGAAGAGGTAGAGACATCCAAGAAAAGAAATTTTCCCCCAATGAAACCTACATTGCGGAAGAAGTCCAAAGAGAGTAAGCCGAAGATGTGGACTTTTCTCATAGTCGATGACTTTGACTTCATTATCGTAGCTATATCATATGCCTCGAAATATATTTTGCAGATAACTTAAGCCAAATAAGAAGCCATGTATGATAGAATTGAGATAGAGCTGAGAGGAGTACAACAATCCCTTCACTCCAGCTACGCAGTGTCCACTGTGCCCCTACCACTAGAAGAACCAGAGTTGGGAGATGAGCCTACCCAACTCCATAGAATAGTTGATGCGACCGAAGATTTCCTTCGCCGCATGCAGGAAGAAAAAGAACAGGCCTTAGTGGCCCTGAAGCAAGCACAAGAGGAAACCATAGAAAAACGACGAGTTTCACAACAGGAGAAGGATGACCTTCAAACCAAGTTCGAAGAAAATAAAGTAAAAATCTAGTAGGAGAAAGAATAGTTGCTCGCGGGGGAGGTCAGAGTTAAAGAAGCAGTCAACATAGCACTTCTCTCTATGAAAGGATTAGATAAAATAGAATAAGACCCGATAGTAAATCAAGTCATGAAGCTTGTTTAAGCCATTCAACAGCTTCAACAAAGGGTCACAGAACTAGAGCTACAAACAGGGCCAAGCACTCCACAGGAAGTGCGAGACCAGAGAGAAGCAACTGCCCAGTGGGCAGTTGAAAGGATCAGAGCATTATCCATGGAATGCAAATAGCTAAGCAGTCGCAATGCACAGAGCACCTTACCAAGGACCCTGGACTAAAGACATTGGAGTCATAGCTCCAAGAAGCAAAGAAGCAAGCAACAAAAATACAAGCACAGTTGAAACTCCTGTTAGCAGTTGAGAGGATGAAAATATCCCAAGAACAACATATGACTCAACAACAGGTCCATTCCATACAAATCAAAGTCATGGAAGTGACTCAGAAGCTCCAACGAGTCTAGGAGGCAGCTTGCCTACTTTTTGAGGAGATTGAAGGTCGAGGAGCATAGCTAGAAAAAGTAGTCACTTTGGTAGAACAACACTTAGAGGGACCTGTGAATGAGAAAGTTATTCAAGATTTATCCAAGCAGGAGGCCTTGGCACAACAATAGGTTGAAGTAACTCGAGCCAAGCTTGAGGATTTTGAGGCAGAGTTACCTAGACCAGAGTGACTCGAGACGAGCCATAGGTGAGTGTTGGGGTCCTGTTGTCCCTTGACCAAGGTTTGGAGATCCTTGGTCATGTTTGATCTCTTTTGGGACTTTGACAGGCTGGTCGATGGTGGAGCGCAAGTCAAAGGAGATATCGTGGGATCTCGACACCTTTTTAGGGAAGTTTTTGGGATTAGGGTTTATGTAACAGGTATGGGATGTCGGCCCATGGGATTACCCATGTTTAGGCCCATTTTGTAATGTATAAATATATATATGGGCAATGTAGGAAGAGGCCAATGTGATAAGTGTGAATATATGTGGATGATTTGTGCATACTATGTGTTAAGACTTGCAGAGCTAAGTGCAAGTGATTGTAATAGGCCTGTGTATAGATTGTGTAATAAGGATTTGTGTTGTGACCTAAAGTGGGGAAGGAGGATCTGGCGAGGTGCGCACAGATCTCCTGTCCTAGGCGAAGTGGGTTCTTGTTGCTCTGTGCTTGTAGAAGATTGAAAGAAGATAATAAATAACAGAAGAGTTGGTGGACGTAGCCGCACACCGGGGTGAACCACGTATATCATGTGTTGTGGTTGCTTGTGCATTATAGTTGTTATGTTGTTGATGTGATTTATGCTTAGTGCAGTGTTATATGTTAGATGCATCTGATATAGTAGCTTAGTTCTTAGTGATGTGACTGAATGTTAGATCTGATCTATCTCTCCATGTTAAGTGCTTGAATGTGTTAGATCTTGTTGAATACTGTGTTTCTCTGTAATTAGGGTTTGGATCTGCGATGTGAATAAAGGTTAAATACTGATGAATGTTAACTGCTAAGTGCTTTTTTAGAGTATTGTAATCACAAATCTTTGTCCCATCTAAGGTTGTAGACACCGGAGTCTTGCAACCACCCCTGCCCCCACCTCGGGTGAGACTTCATCTGCTTCACAGGTGTTGCCGAAAGTGTTGGACAACTGAGAGGAGGGGGGTGAATCAGTTGTTACCGTGCTTAAACAATTTATGCTTCTTTTGAACTCTTTGCTGAGACACTAAATGATGATCACAATAATGCAGAGAAGTAAACAATGGCACATTCAGCATCAGTCACATATATGAGAAACACAGAGACAGATATTTCCTAAGGAAACCCATAAAGGGTAAAAACCTCTTTTTCTTCATATGATAAGTAATGGTTACAATCTTTACAGTATCATACATATGAGCACCAACTCATAATGAGGCTACAACCTCTATTTTGCAAGCTGCTACTTGCTGAGAGCACCAACTCTCTGTTTTCTCTAGCACCCACTAGAAGGAAGCACCAACTCCCTGGTTTCTCTAGAACCAACTCCCTGTGTTCAAGCACCCACTTGAACCTCTGAGGACAACAGTCCTCCCTAGCACCTCCCAACCACCCTTAAATATAAATCTTTGCTACTGAATTTATTACAGTGATATGATGTTCGATGATGGCCTACCTGACTTATCACTGTCCTGCTCCACTTTGTTGCTCTGTCTGCCTTATTGCCTTTCTTATTAGATCATTTGCACTGTCTGTTCTCCTTCTTTTTAAGCTCTGTGCGCCATACCCATTCTCTGCACAGATCCTCTTCTGTTTAATTCAGCTACTGCACTCTGATTCTTCTCCACACATGAATCACCACAGCGAACTTCAATAGCAACCGCAAATTCCCACAGCAACAACCAACTCATCTCTTCTTTGTACCGTCTATTTATAGCGTCTGTGCACCTTGCGCATGAAATATTTTCCATTCCTCTGCATGCAGACTCTGCGTCCTTATCCTCCACCTCTTGAGTGCTCTATCTGATCATCATCATGACTCTTCAACTTCTCTGGTGATTACACAGAGGTCTTCTTCGACTTCTCTGGCAGATGTCATCAATGGTTTCTGGCAGTCTCACTGTGTCGTGCCTCAGTAGCCCTCCGATCATTTCTTGATCCAACGGCTCAGATCAAATCGGGATTTCATATATCACGATTTCGGCACTTTCGATGAAATAATGTTTATGTCCACGGGATTCACGATTTCCCGATTCACGATGCGCTTCAGCCCTCCTGGGTGAACTTTATTCTTGACTCCTTCTCTTCCCGTGACCAAGGGTTGTGACCAATATTTTATTGTGAAAGGTTCTTTCGCGATTTCGCCTATCGCGAATTCGTAATTCATGTTTCAATCCTTACCATATCCCGAATTACGAAACTCCGATATGGTATAAGATCAATGGTCCAGATCTGAGCTTGACTTGATGGCTATGATTGAAGCGCAATATCGCATATCGTGATTTAGACATTTCTAATGTTCAAGGTTCTTGTCACTTTCAAATCGCAATTCGCGAAACTTCGAAACAGGCTGTGATCAACGGTCCAGGTATAACCTTGGGTCAACGGCTACGATTGAGTCGTGATATCGCATATCGCGAAATCAGGGTTTCAAATGTCAAGTGACTTTGTCATTCCAAAGTCCCGATCCCCGATACTCCATGCAGATAATCAACGGTCCAGATCACTTCTAAATTTATGGCTGCGATTAAATCGCGAAATCGCATATCGTGATTTCGGGGTTCTTGATGTCAAGTGATTTTGTCATTTCAAAGTCGTGATTGCCGATGCCTCTGCTGACGTCACACGTGGTTCGACATGTGTTAACTACTGCCATGTGTCACTTTGATTCGTGACTTACATGTGCCTGAAGTTTTGAATCCGCCTGACACCTGTCATTACCTAGATGTGCCACGTGTCCCTATCTGACGAGAGTTGGATCGACGGTCTAGATCACTTATTTATTCAACGGCTGTGATCAAATCACGAAATCGCATATCGCGATTTCGGGGTTTTCGTTGTCGAGTGAATTGGACATTTCAAAGTCCCGATCCCCGATTCTCCGATGAGCAAAAATTTCGATGGCGCCCGATCGCTGCCACGTGTCCACATGAATGGACAGTCCATATCCCGTCGGGATTTCGCGACTGCTGCTGTCCCAATGCACACGACCTCGAGAACTTCGATTTCCCGATGGTATATCTCCCTCGCAGCTTCTGTCCGATCTGACGGCTGACGGTTTTTCTGAATGAGATCCAACGACTGTGGATCTCTGTCTTCCTTCTCTTCTGCAAATTCCTGTATCTTGAGCTTTGCCTTTGCTGCGCGCGTTTTCCTCAATGTTGTTCCTCCTGAGCTTTCACGTCTGAATCCCCAAGGGATTTTTATCCTTCTTATCCTGCCATCTCCACTGTTGTACTTGCCATCAATGACAAGCATACGCTACTTGGTAAACATTTGCCAACAATCTCCCCCTTTGGCATTGATGGCAACTACAACACCTGAATTATTTTCTCCCCCTTTGACATCAATGTCACAGAAGAGACATTCTCCCCTTGAGCTATTGTAGTAAATGTAGGAGGCATTAGATAATTAAGCAATACAAATCTCCCCCTAACAAGATGGACTCTTTTAGGTGTGAAACGAAATGACACCCATCTTCTGTCTAAGATATTCAAACGGTGTCTTGGCTAGGGGCTTAGTAAAGATGTCTGCAATTTGTTCTGCGGTGGGAATGTAATGGACCTGAACAGTCTGATTGGTGACCTTCTCTCTCAGAAAATGATATTTGATGGGAATATGCTTGGTCTTGGAGTGGAATACAAGATTTTTAGACACACTGATAGCACTAGTGTTATCACAATAAATAGGGATCGGTGCAGTGTATTTTACCTCTAAGTCCGCAAGTGTCTGAATCATCCATAATACCTGTGTGCAGCAGGTAGCAACAACAATGTACTCTGCCTCTGTGGTTGATAAATAAATGGAGCCTTGCTTTTTACTAAGCCAGGCTACTAAGGAGTTACCCAAGAAGAATGCTCCTCCACTGGTGCTTTTTCTCTCATCAACACAATTTGCCCAATCTGCATCTGAATAAGCAGTCAATTGAAGACTTTGATTTTTGGGATACCACAGACCATAAGTCATTGTTTCTTTTAAGTACCTGAATATCCTTTTGACAGCTTGCAAATGACTCTGTTTAGGAGTAGCCTGATATCTTCCTACCATTCCGACAACATGCATTATGTCTGGGAGAGATGTTGTGATGTACAACATACTTCCTATCATTGATCGATATGAGCTTTGATCAACATCAGGTGAATCATCATCCTTACTTAATTTTCATCCTGTTACCATAGGTGTAACCACAGGTTTAGAATCTTCCATTTGAAACCTTTTCAGCATTTCTCTTAAATATTTTTCTTGAGAAATGAAGATCCCATCGGACCTCTGAGTAATTTGCAGACCAAGGAAAAATGACAGTTCTCCTATCATAGACATCTCAAAT
>ML796273.1:199945-227763 GCA_009831015.1 Picea engelmannii | reverse complement strand
TTTTCTCTAGCACCCACTAGAAGGAAGCACCAACTCCCTGGTTTCTCTAGCACCAACTAGAAGGAAGCACCAACTCCCTGTGTTCAAGCACCCACTTGAACCTCTGAGGACAACATTCCTCCCTAGCACCTCCCAACCACCCTTAAATATAAATCTTTGCTACTAAATTTATTACAGTGATATGATGTTCGATGATGGCCTACCTGACTTATCACTGTCCTGCTCCACTTTGTTTCTCTGTCTGCCTTATTGCCTTTCTGCTTAGATCATTTTCACTGTCTGTTCTCCTGCTTTTTAAGCTCTGTGCGCCATACCCATTCTCTGCACAGATCCTCTTCTGTTTAATTCAGCTACTGCACTCTGATTCTTCTCCACACATGAATCACCACAGCGAACTTCAATAGCAACCGCAAATTCCCACAGCAACAACCAACTCATCTCTTCTCTGTACCGTGTATTTATAGCGTCTATGCACCTTGTGCATGCAATGTTTGCCATTCCTCTGCATGTAGACTCTGCGTCCTTATCCTCCACCTCTTGAGTGCTCTATCTGATCATCATCATGACTCTTCAACATCTCTGGTGATTACACAGCGGTCTTCTTCGACTTCTCTGGAAGACGTCATCAATGGTTTCTGATAGTCTCACTGTGTCATGCCTCAGTAGCCCTCCGATCATTTCTTGATCCAACGGTTCATATCAAATCGGGATTTCATATATCGTGATTTCGGCACTTTCGATGACATAATGTTTATGTCCACAGGATTCGCGATTTACCGATTCATGATGCACTTTATCCCTCCTGGGTGAACTTTATTCTTGACTCCTTCTCTTCCCGTGACCAAGGGCTGTGACCAAGATTTTATTGTGAAAGGTGCTTTCGCGATTTCGCCTATCATGAATTCGTAATTCATGTTTCAATCCTTACCATATCCCAAATTACGAAACTCCGATATGGTATAAGATCAACGGTCCAGATCTGAGATTGACTTGATGGCTATGATTGAAGCGCAATATCGCATATCGTGATTTCGACATTTCTAATGTTCAAGGTTCTTGTCACTTTCAAATTGTGATTCGCGAAACTTCGACATAGGCTGTGATCAACGGTCCAGGTATAACCTTGGTTCAATGGCTACGATTGAGTCATGATATCGCATATTGCGAAATCGGGGTTTCTGATGTCAAGTGACTCTGTCCTTCCAAAGTCCCGATCCCCGATACTCCATGCAGATACTCAACGGTCCAGATCACTTCTAAATTTACGGCTACGATTAAATCGCGAAATCGCATATCGTGATTTCAGGGTTCTTGATGTCAAGTGATTTTGGCATTTCAATTTCGCGATTGTCGATGCCTCTGCTGACGTCACACGTGGTTTGACACGTGTTAACTACTACCACGTGTCACTTTGATTCGTGACTTACATGTGCCTGAAGTTTTGAATCCGCCTGACACCTGTCATTACCTGGATGTGCCACGTGTCCCTATCTGACGAGAGTTGGATCGACGGTCTAGATCACTTCTTTATTCAATGGTTGTGATCAAATCGCAAAATTGCATATCGCGATTTCGAGGTTTTCGTTGTCGAGTGAATTGGACATTTCAAAGTCCCGATCCTCGATTCTCCGATGAGCAAAAACTCCGACGACGCTCGATCGCTGCCACGTGTCCACATGAATGGACGGTCCAGATCCCGTTAGGATTTCGCGACTGCTGCTGTCCCAATGCACACGACCTCGAGAACTCCGATTTCCTGATGGTATATCTCCCTCGCAGCTTCTGTCTGATCTGACGGCTGATGGATTTTCTGAATGAGATCCAACGACTGTGGATCTCTGTCTTCCTTCTCTTCTGCAAATTCCTATATCTTGAGCTCTGCCTTTGCTGAATGCATTTTCCTCAATGTTGTTCCTCCTGAGCTTTCACGTCTGAATCCCCAAGGGATTTTTATCCTTGTTATCCTGCCATCTCCACTGTTGTACTTGCCATCAATGACAAGCATACGCTACTTGGTAAACATTTTCCAACAGAAAGGGATGGTAGTTAGGGTTTTGTTGGTGCACTTTTGAAGCGTTGAACCCCAGGTCTTACCCTATGCCAATAGTTTTGTTATACACTTGATTGACTGGGTAGTGTGGAGGCACCCCCGTAGTTGCAACAAGAGAATCTTGGTACTCTTCCACAATATTTTCGATCTGCTTCTACTAGATAGAAAGGTCTTGGGATGAGGCTGCAGTGGTTGTAGTGTCCTTTTGTTCACCTTATGATCAGATTGTGAAGAGGATAAACTTTGCAGCATGAGAGATTACTTTGTGGCATTGTTTTGGTGGGACAATAGTCAGAACTACCTCTGGTATCCTATATAGCTGACCCCCCAAAGTAACAATGATGCTACAGGGTCGAGACTCATAAACAACATGACATCTCCACATATAGGGTTGGAATAATATAACATCATAGACTTTTAGTGGGGAAACATCATAGAATACCTCATCCTTGAAGGGATTGATGTTGTACCATAGGTGAAACTATTGGCTGACACGAAGATCTTGACCCTGGTGAAGCCACCTAATGTTGTATGGTTGCAGCTGTGTTTTTTTTGGTAAATCCAACTGCTTGAAAACCTATGTTGATATGATGTTATTTTGGCTTCCGCTATAAACAATAAAATGCAATGGGGTCCCCTTTACCCACATCTTTGAATGGAAGAGTTTCTCCCCCTCCTCAAGATCGTCTTCTGGTTGGATTTTTGCAATTGCGACAATAACAATGGGTTTTGCATCAATGATTAGTCTCCTTTTATTATTTTTTGAATCACAGTCCAAGTCAAGGTTCTACTCTTTGTCTTTGATCTCGATAACGAATGAATGTATTGAGTGGCATTAATCAATGTTGTGCCAAGGTCTGTTGTGGAACTCACACCACTTTTCAGTGTCTTTCTTAGACTTCATGTTACCCTTCTTTACCTGCATATAATACTGGCTCTCTTGAGTTTGGACTTCCTTTCTCTATCCTTCATTATGTTAGTTAGATTTTCCTTTTCCCTGCTTCTCCCACTTACTCTGTTGCTTGAATTGCTTCTCAATTTTGACTGCATATCAATAAGCAGCTCCCAATGAAGATATGTCTAAGAAATCCATCTCTATTTGGATGTACCTGTGTATACCACTACGGTATTTCAAAACTAGGTGCCTCTCAGATTCTTTGATACCCAACTTTGAGTGTAAGGTATGAAATATGTTGGTGTACTCCGACACTGCCTGGTCTCTTTTATGATGTAGAGTTGTCCATCTCATGTATTGGTCATCATAGTTTGTGATAATATAGAACTCCTCCTTTAGAGCATCTACAAATGTCACCCATGTGGGTTCTCTCCCAAATATTGTATATTCATCCATGGTGTACCTCTCCCAGTAAACTTCTCACCAAGATCTGACATGGGGAAGGGATTTAAGGAGCGTGAAGGTGATATTTTCACTGTCGGAAATTTTTTCGATAGAGTAATAACCTTCTAGCAGATTCAACCATTTTTCTAGAGCATCTACATCTATCTGGACATCAAATAAGGGGATATAAAAATTGACTTGTACCTTGAAGGGTGTTTCACTTGAAAAATGGCTTCTTGTCGAAGATGCCTCAGCCGTCGCCATCGGTATTCTTTGAAGGATCTGAGAAAATTTGTCCATCATCTCGTTCCTCTATCGCATGAGGGATTCCTCGAGCAACGTCTTGAAAGGATCTCCTTATTTTTCATCTCTCTTTTCTTCCCCCATGGGAGGTCACTTGGGTTGGCGAGAGCATTTTTCCTCAAGTAAAATTAGCTCAATACCCAACTCTCTATGCCTTGACCTCATCAAGAACCTCCTCTGAGAATCGACAAGGAGTAGCTTGCTCTGATACCACTAATCCAGATTATTTTGAGAACGACATGAAGAAAAAAATATAACCAATATATAACAAGGAAATACACAGAGACAATACGGAGAACACATAAATATAGTGAAACCCAATTTCTATTAATGAACAAGAGAGAGAAAAACATTGTAGAAAAAAAATTGGCATAATGGGGTAGGTTATCTCTGAAAAGAAAGAGATGTTGGTTATGCTTCATTCGCAATAAGATTCACATCACACTCCATTACATCTTAAAGGACCTCCTTCACCTCAATTATATATGAGAGAGTGAGAGGAGAACAATTCCCATGATACATGTGGGATAAATTGGACTAAGTTTATAAAATTCCATAGGCATGTAAAACACTAGGATTTCTCAGGCGGTCGCCCATCCCAATACTACTCTAGCCTAAGCATGCTTAATTGCGGAGTTCTAATGGGATCCAGTGCATTAACTCTATGTTGTAGGCATGTACATACGACCACTAGGAAATCATTACATGATGTCTATAATTAACAAATGAAGATGACATTACATTCCATTCCCCATAAAAAAGGGTGAATATCATGGTTTATCAAAACCACAGGTTCAAAATGGTGATTCAGTGGAAAAGGTGGATGAACACCGAGATCCATATGAATCATCCAAGCTCATTTCTTCCCCCCTTTCCATGTAATTCATACATGTGGACATATTAGAATTCCGGATCCTTCTCCCAAGGATTTTACTACCATTCTCATAACAAGTCTCATAAAGACACAGAACACTAAGCTTCCCTCTCAGTTGAGAGCTTGCAATCATTTGCATGATATCCACATGGAAAGTTTAACAGACATAGTCATAACTATGTCCCTGTTTCCATATGACAAAAACCAACAAGAAATTATTCTTTCCTCTGGTATTATAAAATAACTCGACAACCTGAAAATATTATCTGGGCAACTCCAACAGTTCCCAAGGAAACAAGACAAGTTATCAAGCTTCTCTTTCATCCCTCAAACCATTTTTGGTTAACATACCTTTTTATCAAGGGAATCCTTTTCTATATTCCCTCTCATCACTACTTGAGCATATCAAGTCATACCTTATATGGATACCATCCACCTTTGGATGTCAATTTGACCCATTGGTCATCTAGAAGTGCTCCAACACTTCCCTTACCACATTCAAGATCAACATTTAATTAACAATTTTACCTCATTTATAATGAATTTTGATGTCTAATAACATTTGGACTATTTCCTTAAATCCCAAATACAATTTTCAAAGTATGTTACTTACTAAGTATTTTAATACAAAACTCTAAAGTATCTCTAGATTATAATTAGTCTTGGGTATAAAGTCCATCAATTTCCTTTTAAACTTTTGTAGAGATTCTAGTTGTTTTTCCTATTCTCATTAAAAAAAAAGATAGGATGTAAATGTAGATAAACCCTAATCATTACACCCAAAATTCTTCCTTTTGTTCAACAATAGTCAGTGACAGAGGTCACTCTCCTCCTCCCACAAGAATTTTGGCGAATTAGTTTTCTATCCACCAAGCAAGGGAGGCTACTGTGATTTCTCTCTCAATCACTCCATATTTCTGCATCTTTGTTTATCATCTTGATTAGAAAAACATTGGCCAACAATTCTTGTACCCAGAAACAACTTTTTTTCTTAGTTTCCTTAAGATCCAGAGAGTTGCAAATGCTCTCCCTTTTCAGAAAATGGTCACCAAACCCACTCACCTTGCTTAGACACGCCCTTAAGTTAATAGGGATATAGACTTCCCTATCACAACCATGAGCCTTTGAACTTTCTCATGTCATTTCACTTTTTCCATGAGGTTCATTTTCAGTCCTCATGACTTATTTTATTTTACAAAGAGAGATTACCCTAGTAGGAACTTTTATTTTTCCAGTTATAATAGGTCAAGTAGGTTGATCTCACCTACTCCAATAAGGCCTCTAGAAATGGAGGATTGTTATCCCAATTCTAAATCCTTCATTTAATCAACACTTTTAATTAAAAAATGCTTCATAAGACCACTTTTTAGGTAATCACTGCCACCTATTCAGTCCATTTTTCTTGTGGACTCAAGTACTCCTTAAAACAAGTTTATGTCGTTTGCATCCAAGTTTTATTATTAATTCCCCTCAGCATAATCCCACTTTTGTAGGATTGTCTATCATTTATCCAAAAGAAATTATAGGCTTCTTCTACCATAGTCTTGCATGATTCAATCTCATTGTGTAAAATCCAACTACATCTTAATTTGCATCCTTCTCCTCAAGGAACTTATGGAGATAATTTCTATACAACGATAATACTCTCAACAGGCTCATCTTAGCCTTGGTAAACTAGTGTTATGATTTTTCTCTGCCCCATCCATACCTATGTTTGAATTATTCCCTGCTATATAGGGTAGGGCAGGGTGCCCTCTCCCTTAAAGTTTAATAAAAAAGTAAAATATAATCACTTGAATATTTCGTGAGCCTAAGAAGGCCAAGTGTTGTTGCCTGCTTTGATACCACTCTATCACACACCCAACCACTTAGGTATCCTTTTAAGGGATGGGGTATAAGTTTTTTTCACTTTTTCTCAACCATCTCAAATACTCTTCTCGAGACCTCCATCATCTTCTTCTCATCAAGAGATTTCCAACGATTGTAAGTTTGTTGAGATCCGAGATATAGAGTGAAATTTATGGCCCTTCAAATTTCTTTAGGCCTTTACCAACTAGGGTCTCTATTCTCCATGAGGAATCCACGTGGATCCCTATCATATGGAATTCCACCTAAACATAGCATACAAAGAATTTCACAACCCCAGGTTGACACTTGTCTAGCTCTTATAAGCCTATTAATTCAATTAAACATTTCCAATTTGTTCTTTAATTAATCATATATAATATAATTCTATTGAATTATATTATAATATAACTAAAGACTTCATAGGAGTACTTAGGAGTATTAATTTATGTAAGCACCTAACTCTCTGGACTTCAGTGAAATTTCCTCTGCATCCTTTTATAAATATACTCCAAAACTCCTGAATGCCAAAGCTACGAAGAGGGTCCCACTTAGTTAATTAATTATATTTAAATTATTCTTACAACTTGTAGTAGTGGGAAAGTAAATCTAGGCCTTCGGCCCTTTCAACTTATCCAATATACCACTCCAAACCTTCGGAGTTACGAAACCTAGGAATCCCAAAGGGTCCATGCTTACATGTGGTGGCGCATTAAATGCAGAGGCATGGATAGATAGGTCTAGGACTTCGGCCGGTTAACCCCAGCGTTCCAACATTCCAAGTTTCCCGAACTCTTGAAGTCTCACTGCATCAAATATTCCACCAGCTATTAGGCCAAGTGAGCATGTTCCAGGGGGTTGACATGTAACAAAGGACAGAGATGACGCATGGCCCTATCAATGGGAGACACGTGTCATGTTCCAATTGGCATATAAGGTCTGCAAAAAGAATGAATCAAGGTGACACATGGAATGTCGAACATGGGTCCACGTCACCCTAGGTGACATCAAAATTCCATGTCACACCTTACTGATAGCCTCTAGCCTCTCCTACCTACAAAATTGCCAAGAGCTCCGAAGTACGAACTCCCACCAGTAACCTCCCAATACACTTTTATCCCACGATTGAGATAGGTCCACATAGATCCATAAATATACAACCTCTGTTGCTTCACGACTTTGGATTTCGGGGGTTTGGATTTTTAGTTTCCTTTTTACTCCCAGTGTGGTCAGCATTGAACTAACCACAATATATATCCAACGATCAAGAGAGATATCGAAGCATCCTTAGATTGTTCGTCCTCATCGCTTCGTGACTTCGACGTTCAAGGGTTTGGCTATTTAGTTTCCTCTTTTACTCTCGGAGTGGTTAGCGATGGACTAACCACAGTCTTGATCCAATGGTCTAAAGAGATATTGAAGCATTCTTGGATCAATGATCCTCATCCCTTTGCGGCTTCGACATTTGGGGGTTTGGATTTTTTTATTTTTTTTTATTCCCAGAGTTGATCAACACCGAATGACCACAATGTCAATCCAAAGATCAACGGAGATCCTGAATATCCTCATATATATGTTTCACATTACTTCGCGATTAATAAGTTGATCAGGGTTTAAGGATGGGACATATCCCACTTTCATAGTTAAGGAAACCTCCATATTTCGTTCAACCTCTCTGGTAACTGTACTAGCAAGTTGCATTCGGTTGGTTTTGCATGTGGTAAAGTTATAACATCTCAGAGCTCCGGACTCATGGATTCCCAAAGCTAAGATAGCTTAGCTCCTTTTAGACCTAGAGAAGGGTTCCAAGGTCCTTGTCATATGGATTCCCTAACAAGTTCCAAGGATACACGCTCAAATATTAGCCGTGATTTGGTTAGGGCCGTGGGAATGAGCCCTTGGTCACACAGACGAATGGTTTGAAGGAGGTGCCCTCCATCCACAGAGCTCAAATTTAGTAATATACAAAGGTAAATTCGAGGGGTCGACAAAAATCAAGCATTCCAGCGAAGTATGCCCCGACTCTTACATTACAAAATGAATCTTTGTAAAAATTCCCTTAAGCATTTTCCAACCAGCATAGAAACCTTAATATTATTCCTAATTTCATTTGAAGACCCATGTCTAAGATTTCTCTTGTTGCTAAGTAGAGGAAAACATAAACCATTCAAATGTAGGGGTTCACAGAAGAACAATAAGCATTACTAAAATTAATCATGCAATGCAAATTTTACTCATAGACACAACCATCCAACCACTCATTTCAATTTTAGTACACAAGTTATATGAAATACTTATCTATTACAATCGATCACTGACCAACTGACTGTTGGTGATCGCCTTTCCACCCACCTATAGGATAAGAGGAATTCATTCTTAGCACTCTGGCCACCCTCGTGCCAAGTGTTATAACCCTAAATTGCACCACACATGCTTACCTGGCATCAGGCCAACTCATATCCCTTCTTTGCCAAAACTCTGCTGAACAACTCTTTGAAAATCCTCTTGTGTCAAGGCCCATGCGCCCTAACCCATTACTGCACGTGTGTGCATGCTATTTGACCCACTACAACCCACGTGTACCTAACAAAGCATGAAAAAAGGAAAGTTTCCAACGGAACAAAAAGCTATGGGTCAGTGAACTGAAACTCCGAACCATGCATGGCCGAGGGTTCGTCCAAAACCCTAGCTCCTTCTAGCCTATAAAAGAAAGGGTAGGGGTACCATTTGGAGGAGGAAAAAATATAGCAAAGAAACTCTGCCCATTTACGTAATCCATTGTCCCAACCCTTTAGCCTTTCCTCATGCCAAAGGAGATTTAACGCAAAGCAGTTGGAGGATAGAAGAAGAGGAGCCCAGGATCAAGTTCAAGGAGCGGTGGTCGGTCTCTGCTTTGATTGTAAGTTGATTCATTTTCAAGTAATAAAAAGAATACTTTTCCCGCCCCAATGCATGAATTATCTATGGTTTGGTTAATTTATGCTTGATTTCTAACCCTTGAGTAGATAAGTAGCATGCATGCATAGTTGTTATTTTTCTTGATTGCAGGTCATCTGTGGAAGGAGCAGTGCAAGAAAGTGGTCAAAGCGCAACAGGGGATCTACATCGAACGCCGATAACAAGGTTAGTAGTCCTTTTCCATGCATGTACTGTGAAAGAGGGGTTTAAGTTTTGGGTTGTAGGTAAAAAAGTAATTTCTTTTCGGTCAAAATCTACATGCAAGTCTGACCCTAGTTTGCTAGTCCATAGGGTATTTTTCCCAACAACAGAATTGGTGACCGCACTGGGGAGAATACTCTTTAGGGTTTCTGGATTTCTTTAAAGTTTTTGGGTAGTTTAAAGATTAGGTTTTTTGTTTTTCTTTGCCTATATTTTTCTGTAAGGTCTGAGCTAGCAGGGAGCCTGGTTCTTCATACCAGTCTTCCCTGAATTTTGCTTGACGGTAATTGTCGAGACACACAGAGGTACATGCGGCCTACAGAAGGCCTGTACGCATGTACCCACGCCCTATCCTCTTACAGCCCACGTGTGAACGCTAGCTGTAGAGATAGCAGTAGCATGTAGGAGTTCAGAGAAATTTAGAGGCAGTCCCCCTCTTCCCTGTCAGAATTATACATTCTCAGGGGGTTTTCTGGAATCCTGTCAGAGTCTTGCTGGTTCACAGTCCTATCTCAGATTGCTTTTTTCGCCTTGTTATTCCTTGCATTATTTTTATTTTCTGTTAAGAAAGAGCATCCAAGCCTTCAAGGGACCCTAGTTATCAATACCATAGGCCTCTTCCTGGTCTGGATTGCTTGCTTTCATTTTTGTCTTGGAATTTGGACATACACGCGGCCTGTACAAGGGCAGCCCGTGTGTACACGCTTCCTGTTTTATCTCAGTACGCGTTTGCATGCGTGTTGTTTTAGTGACAATAGCGTGCTTGACAGGCTACTTTTTGTTCATGGTGGGGCAGTCATCCCCTCCTTTTATGAGAAGTATTCCTCTTAGGTGTTTGAGTCTAGGGTTGAACAGTCAGTAGGTTAGGTCATCTTACCCTTAGCCTTCTTTTTCTCAGTTGATAGTTGACAGAAAATACAAAAAAAAAAAAAAATTATGGTTTTTAGACAAGCGTAAGAGTCTTTGTTTTCTTTATTGCCATTGTGTGTATTTACTCTGATTCTTTGCGATCTGCGCTTTAAGACAGAATTTTGTTTTCTTGGTTTTGTGCTTGTCGGTATTTTCCCTTTGTTGCTTTACTAGCACTTAAATAAATAAAAAATCTCTTTTCATTTTCTTCTTTGTTTGAAGAGTGTGTTTATGCATCATTAGCTAGGGAGAAGTCTTTTATTTCGTAAGTTTTTGCAGTGCATTTAGAGAATAAGTAGCTCATAGTCGAGTGAAATTCCTTTATGTTTGCTGTATAAAATCTTAGAAAAATTGAAAAGAAAAATAAATCTTTCTTTGTGAAAAGTTGTTGAAATTTTGCATTTAGAAAAAGTCTTTTGTTTCCATGTTTTTTCATTCATTTTTGCTTTCGTCTTTACACATCATCAGTTTCACCCTCATACCCCTTGATGTAAGAAAAAACCATAAAAGCAACACTAATTTAAAATCTATTAGACTTTTTGTTTGTAGGGTTCACAAACTAGTTCAGGACTAGGGCCTTGGATTAGGTTGGAGAGGAAACTCTCCAAGGCCATTCAAAACCAAACATTAGAGTCTGCAATAGGGAGTGTCTAAGTCCAATTTTGTGGAAGTTATCCGGGACCCCCCTCTAACACAGGGGATAAACACGAGGTCGCGTGCGGAAAGGTAGCAGAGATAACCCCTCCAAAGCCAGACCAATCGTAGTGGAGAACACATATCGAGGGCTTGTTTTGGGATTCCGTCGTTTGCATTTGCCATGGGGCTTTGTGGGTCTCGAATCCGTTCGAGGTCCTCAGTTTTCTTCCGGACCATTTTCTCTTGATACCCTTGATAGGTTTCGGGCTTGATACCCTACTCATTGTGGTGTACCCGACTTTCGACTGTACCCGCCTGGTGATTGTTCACGTGCTAGAAACCTAGTTACCAATCTTTTTAGGGACATACACAGGTGACTGTGGGGGTATACCGCCGTACCTAGTACAAACATCGGGCCATGCTTTGCAGAGTATACCTGGAGGGTGCTTCCATGTTCGAGTTGCACTTGCACTGGTAAGTTTCTCTAGTGTTGGTTGTTGTAACTGTTCTTCCAAATAGTTTAGTGATTTCTTGTCTTATCTCTTAGGGGATTCTTTTTAGTGTGTGTTACTTTTGAACATGTAGAATACCTTAGCGTGTCTTGGATATTTTCACATAGTAGAGGATCCCGAGCTCTGTCGGTCACGAAGGCTTCTGGACCTGCCACCGGTTACACTGGAGCCACCCCCGCCACCATTAAGGCGGAAGCTAGACCAACAAGGGTCTTTCGAAGCGACCGGGTTACAAACCTTTGTGCCTGAACAACTCCTGGAGGAATCAACCACCGATATTGACTCAGTTGAAACCCCAACCACTGATACCTAGCCATCGGTTATTGTACCAATCCAATTTTATGAATGCCAGTCAGTGCCTCACACAGTTATGGAAACAAATGTTGTTACTTCTTCTGGGAATTCTTCCATTCCCACCACAGTTGCTACCATAGGAGAATCATCTCCTAACTTACCATCGTCGATCTGAGCCACCATGGTCTCGACCGCAACTACATTGCACAGTGGACCGAACCCGTCTATGGTGGCGGCCACAACCCCCTTCACACCTAGTGCAACATGCCCTCCGTTCTCATACGGTATGCCTAGTTCGGGTACAAGTCATGCACTCACTTACTCCACTTTACAGACTTTGGGTCTGGGGGTAGGGAGCTCTAACGCTCCCATGCAAGGTCAACTTGGGGGCACTCCTGTCCCTTTTAACGCTTTTCCTTACGCAGGAGGTCATATCCCTCCTTCGTCCCCTTTGCTTGGTGGTCCGCATCAGCAGTCCGCCAGGCAGCCTGCACACACTAGTTTATTTGGAGCAGGGAGTCAAGGAACACATGCGCACAGTATGTCGGTAGGTTCGACACCGTTTTTTTGGAACGGGACGTTTGGTAACAACACTTTCTCATCCACCGCTTTCCCGTCTGGGGGAAATCCCATTTTTGGACAATCTACTCCGGCGCAAGATATTATTCCTACACCGGGGGCACATATAGCAGGACCTTGGAACTCAGGACAAGGATCCGTTCCCTCCTCTGGAATGTCGTTCTGGAGTAATTCTTTCCACAGTCAATGGAACCCTGGACAGACTACTATGCCTCTCCCATAAGGACCGACATGGGGTAATCCTTCCCAAAGTCCTTCGAACATGATGCATGCCCAACACCCTATGTCCTTTATGGGAAATCAGCCAATGATGTCTCCACAGATGAAAAATCCTTATGCTGGTCAAGGCCATGGTTTCTACCAGAATCCGGGCCAGCAGACAAACTTTTCCTGGCAACCTGGTGCCAGTCAAACTCAAGGACCCTTTTTCCCAGGTTATCAGCAGCAACCCAAACTACCATTCCTGGCAACGTTACACTTGCTAGATTTGACAAGGTTGTTAAATGATCCTATTTGTCATGATCCACGTTGGCCTCCTATGCCAATGAAGTTGCCTTCGGACATTCCAAAGTTCGAGGCCAAGCCTAACGAAGATCCAAGTGATCATGTGACTACCTTCCATCTTTGGTGTTCATCTAACTCATTGAAAGATGACTCTGTACAGTTGTGATTGTTTCAATGCACTCTTATCGGGAGTGTCATGAAATGGTACATCGAGCTCGATCGCTCCAGATACTCTTGTTTTGGCGAATTGGCGATGGCCTTCCTTAACCATTTCCAGTTACCTGTGAGATACGATGCTGGCACAGAGTTGCTCACCAATTTCGAACAGACAACAACGGACCATATCTCTGATCATATCCAAGAGTGGAGACACCGGAAGATTCTAATCAAAGTACCAGTCCCACCAGCATTCCTGCTTGAGTGGTTCCTTAAGTCTCTGGTCCCACAATTATCCAAATACGTTGTGACTTCTGGAGTTTTCTCCGAAGAAGATGCCATCATGAGAGATCAATAGTTTGAGCTCATCTATTCTCAGTCTGGTTTATTATACAACATCCTATCGGATTCACCACGATCGATACTGGATAAAACTAGACAGAGAGCTGGACCACATGCAAATGGTATTGTTGGTTCAACACAAACAAAGCCCGCTGAGAAATTGACAAAACAACTTCAACAGTTATCTATAAACCACTCATCAACCAGCCAGACTACTGCTTTGGCTTCTCCTCCTACCCAAACATCGAAAGTACACTCTGTGCAGTCGACTAACCCAAAGGCCACCCAACAGCCTGAAGGGAAGAAAAAACAACAAAAGAAGGGTAAGGGGGATAAAAAACCCACTGATAATGCTAGCAGGGACACCACAGAAAAATGGAAGGCGAGGTATCTGTGCAACTTGTGTGCGGAATACCACCCGACCCATCTTTGTCCTCGACTTGCAGAGGCCCAAAAGTTTGTCACACAGCAACAACAAGCAGTGTTGACTAATCCCTTTCAACATGGGAAAAATTTAACTCAAGCCTCTACAATAATAGAAGGGGGCAACCAAGAAGCCTGCCCTCCTCCAAACAATCCGTCATCTGCGAACGTATATATGGTTAGGGGTGATGCTTTCATAATGACTAGAGCGCATGACTATAGTAAACCAAGCACTTCTGAGAAGGGTAAAGAAGCTGAACTCCCATCTCTTCCTCTACAGATCGAGAAGACATTGGGAGAAACAATGACATGCATTCCAAAGGGTGCATTTAAGAAAGCTTCTCACAACCCAAATGCAAGGGCCACCCAGAATTACTTTGTGGTGGAGGATTTATCACAAACCCCTTGTGCGATGTCTGCTTTGGAGGTCCTCCAAAGTTGCCCTGCTCAGAGGAAAGCCTTGTTAACTGCTTTGGGCTCTACTGAGACTTGTAATCTGGGTACCATCATGTTAGATACAACCGAATTAAAACCTCGTCTGCCTTACCACGTAGTGTTTCAGATAGTAGTGGCTCATCCCACAAAATTTTTTACATGGAATATCTTCCACACGGTGGTCAGCGAGGGCGCCTCGACATGCGTTATGTCATTAGCATGTTGGAAGGCCATTGGCCAACCCTCTTTTTCTCCATCACCTACTCTCCTCACTGCTTTCGACGATCGTTCTTTTCGACCACATGGCATCGTTCCTTCTTTCCCTGTGCAGTTAGGAGTGAAGACCGTGTGTGTCGAAGTAGAGGTAGTCGATGCTCCCCTCGACTATAATCTCTTGTTAGGATGGAGTTGGATTTATGCCATGCAAGTTGTGGTTTCTACAGTTTTCCGAGTCTTGTTGTTTCCACACGAAGGTCGGACAGTGACCATCGATAAATTGTCCTTCTCTAGACCTGACCCAGCTTTGGGGGCATCCACGGTCCCCATGATTGATAATCCTCAACCAGGTATCGTTAACGTAGGAGTTGGTTTGTGCCTTTCCTTGATGGGTACCTTCGATTACCCACCTCCTCACGATGACGTCAAATTTATATCTAATCACCATAAGGTTGAGATTTTTCAAGTTTCTTCATTTCGCATGAATTACTTTGAGGATCCTTGGATTCTTCCTTCCCCATCAGCCACGATGGATGAGACAGGGCACTCAGGCATGTCCATGCCCTTGTCGGCCGCTGAAGTAGCATACTATTTAGTCCAGCAAGCTTCAGCAAACCCTGATCCGACTCCTGCACAAGAGTTAGATCCACTTCTAGAGCCTATTTGGGCTCAAGGTTCTCTTGCTAACGTTTTTTCGTTAGACTTAGTCTTGCCTTCTGACGAAGCAGTAATCGAAGAAATGACTAGTCCGGATAAACCTTGGGAAGATCTTCATCACAGATCCTACTTTCTCCTAGAGTTAAGACAAATCGAAGCAGGAGAATTCACTGTTACCATGACAGGAGATCAGCCATGTCCTATTAAACTCTTAGCTACACAGGAAATTTATGCTGAGGGAAATATGGAAACTATCGCTGAAACTATACCCATCAACATTTCCCGAAACCCTGGCGTTGTGGAGAATGTCTTCGTCGGAGCGGATTGCTCCCCCGAAGAGATTCAAATTTACATGGATCTTTTTAAAGAATTCCGCGACATTTTTGCCTGGTCTTATGAGGAAATGCCAGATATAGATCTAAAAATAGTTGAGCATGAAATCACAACGTGTCCTGACGCCAAGCCCGTTCGACAAAACTTCGTCCAGTCAATCCTAAGAAAGTAGCAGGCATCAAGCTTGAGGTTGAGAAATTGCTCAAGGCAGGTTTCATTTATCCTATGCATTTGACTCAATGGGTGTCAAACCCCGTGACGGTCAATAAAAAACAAGGCACGATTCATGTATGTACTGATTTCCGTGATTTGAACAAGGCATGTCCCAAAGATAATTTTCCAACACCATTCATTGACCATATCATTGATGAATGTGCCGGTTGTGAAGCCTTTTCATTCATGGATGGTTTTTCAGGATATAATCAAATCCAAATCAAACCTGAATACCAACACAAAATGGCATTCATTTGCTTGTGGGGTACATTCGCATATTGTAAGATGTCTTTTGGCCTTAAAAATGTTGGAGCCACTTTCCAGTGGGCCATGTCTTTTGCGTTTCATGACCTCAAGCATATATTCGAGGCCTATCTAGATGATTTAGCATCACGCTCTCGCAAGCAAATGGATCATCCCACGCACCTTCGACTAATCTTCGAACGTTGTCGCTACTTCAAGATTCGCTTGAATCCAAACAAATGCAGCTTCTGTGTAACGTCAGGATGTTTGTTAGGTTTCATCGTATCAACAACAGGGATCATGGTCGATCCTCTTAGGGTGGAGGCAATAATCCAATTGCCCCCCCCATGCACAATCTTACAACTTTAGAGTCTACAAGGCAAGGCAAACTTCTTACGACGCTTCATCGCCAACTATGCCGAAATCACCAAGGGATTTATGCGTTTACTAAAGAAATATGTTTCTTTTTTCTGGGATGAAGCCACTCAATGCTCTTTCGACGCATTAAAACACGCCCTCACAACTGCACCTCTGCTACGGCCACCTAACTATAACAAAGATTTCTTATTATATCTGGCTGCCGCAGAGTCCACCATAGTCATGGTTTTAGTTCAGGAAGATGATTCGTTTTAAGAATACGTGATCTATTACCTGAGCTGAGGCCTCGTAGGGCTGGAACTTAATTATTCGCATATCGAAAAACTTGTGTTGGCAGCAGTTCATGCTGTTCAACAGTTCCGTCACTATGTTTTGTTTCGCAAGACCACCGTCATTGCAGTCGTGAATCCATTCCAGTACATGTTGACATGACGAGTTATAGGAAGAAAAATCAGTAGGTGGATGGTCATCCTCCAAGAATTTGACTTAGACTTCATTTCAGCAAAGTCCAAGAAGTCATTGGTCTTCACAGAACTTATTTCGGAGCTTCCAGTTGAGTTAGGTGACGTTGTGCCTGAGGAATCGCCTATCCGGGGGGATATGTTTTTGATTGACTCATCAAACCCTTGGTATGGAGATATACGTATCTATCTCCAGACTTTGAAGTGCCCCACCTCTGCTTCTCATGACGAGCGTCAGTGGATACGCCATCAGGCTAAGAATTATCTCATACTTGATGATACGTTGTATCGGAGAGGTGTAGACTGCATCTTGCGTCGATGTCTCACTCATGAGGAGGCTATCATAGTGCTCAACGATTTCCATACTGGAGCGTGTGGCGGTCATTTATCTGGGTTGGCAATAGCCCAAAAGATTTTACGAGCAGGTTACTTCTAGCCCACACTTATCAAAGATTGTATCGAATAGGTTAATAAGTGCCATCCATGCCAAATCTTCTCTCGGAAGATGAGGGCACATCTCGCTCCTATGTTTCCTGTCATCACAGTTGGTCCCTTCACTAAGTGGGGGATTGATTACACTACATGCAACCCCCCGTCAGCAAGGGGGCACCACTATATCATCGTAGTTGTCGACTACTTCACTAAGTGGGTCGAGGCTATGCCAACATTTAAAGATGATGGAGAGACTGCAACTCTCTTCTTATTCAACCAAATCATAGCAAGGTCCGACGTCCCGAGAGATATTGTCACTGACCATGGCAGTCACTTTAAAAACCAAATGATGACCGAATTAACATCAAATCTTGGGTTATGGCAGGAACATTCATCACCTTACTACCCCCAATCCAATGGGCAGGTGGAAGCTGTAAACAAAACTCTTAAGACGATTCTACAGCGAACTATCAACTCAGCCAAGTCAAATTGGAATTTGATGTTATACTTGGCATTATGGGCTTACCGAACATTTGTTAAGACGACAACCAGTTTCTCACCTTTTCAACTCGTTTACGGGCTGGAGGCAGTCTTTCCCATAGAATGTCAAATCCCATCTCTGAAATTGGCAGTACAGTTATTTCCAGACACTTCTCCACTCGAAGAGCGGTTAGTATACCTTGAGCAGCTTGATGAGCAACATCGCGACGCGGCCCTGGCCAATGAGGCTCACAAACATAAGTTCAAGTGTCAATATGATAGGTTCATTCGTCCTCGGATTTTCTCTAAAGGCGACCTTGTCCTGGTCTATGACCAAGATAAGGATCCCCTGGGGGCAGGAAAGTTTAAACTCATGTGGTTCGGACCCTTCATTATCAAAGAGGTATTAAAAAAGGGCGCTTATCGTTTGGTTGATTTTGAAGGGAATGCATTGGCGGAGCCTAGAAATGGGCTCTACCTCAAGAAGTATTACTCATAGATAGGTCACTGTGGGTAACTTTTTGTAACATATGTATAGTCTTTGCACTATTACTTTTTAAGTTTCTTTTAAAGTGTTATGGACGTGTCATTAATGTTATCTTTCGTCAATATGGTAGATGTCAAGTGAGTCTGAAGTGTTTGTTGGGTATGCAGATGGTGCTATTCGACACACATGGAGGCTTGCCTCTGCAGCCTGGGTAATCTTTACACCTCAGGGTTAGTTGTTATCTTCTGTAGGTATATGCTTAGGTGACACCACAAATAGTGTCGCCGAGTATATTGTAGTTATTGAGTTGCTTCGTGATGCCTTGTCATTGGGTATCTCTCATCTCCGGGTCTATCTTTACGCTCAACTGGTTGTGTCACATCTAAACAGAGTATACCGGGTTCATGATCCAACTTTACACTGACTATTCCTTAGGGTACGTCTCTTAGAACGAAAATTTAATTATATTACATATTTTCATGTTCCTAGGAGATTAAACCAAATTATAGATACTCTAGCTAATCAAACTTTAGATTGGCATATTTCCCACATATAAAAATAACATGGACATAAACATGTAAATACATTTTTGCACACATAATCCATAAGACACAAAAAAGATAAAAACCATATATAAACATCATAAAATAACTAGAGTACATAGATGGACGCAAGTGCCTCAAAAATGGGAATAGTAACAAGTCATCGGGCTTATGCCCTCAAAAAATATATACAAATAGGTGCTCGTGGCACATAAAAAGTCTAAAGTCTGTTCAGGGCCTATGGGCCGTATTATAATCATCTACAGCACAGGATAAACGCCTAAACAATCGGACCCATGTCCGAGGTGCCCCCACAACATGAGGCTGCATGGATGGTGGCAGGTCCTCTATCTCTGCCATCGGGACTGTGCAAGTGAGCGCAGTAAAGTTTTGCTCAACTCATCTAAGGACACTCTCATCCTCTCCGGCTGGGAGGTTCCCTGCTACTGCTGCTCCCCCAGCGACGACAACTGCGGCTTCGAGTCGTGGACGATGCTTGTTCCATGCATAGTTGGCAGGTCGCACAGGTCCCACATCTACATGCAAAAAACGTTTACCCGTCAAATACTCTGGAATACAAAAAAATAATATATATAACAAAAAGACATAAAAACTACATATGCAAACAAAAAAACTACAAAGGTGGAGACTTACCCATCTCCCCTCACTCATCACCAGGAGGCACGGGTATCTCTGGATCTCTAGAGAAATCTATCCCTGCATACGGGTCGTCCTCGATAGCAGGGATCTGTCGTGATAGCCAAGCAATGAAGTCGTCGTTGAAGGACTCAATGGTCCTTCCACCACCCTGTCGCGGAAGTAACACTGCCCATCTACACACTACAAGGAAAGAGGCCAGATGTCCTCGTACTACAACCCGAGGACTGAAACTCAGAACTCTCTCAAAAACGAACAAGCACAAGATGGTCCCAAACCTGAAGTTCCTCTATGTCCACTATCAGCAATCTGTCAATTACCTCTTCATACACTCAAGCAGTGTGGTACTCCAATCAAAAATTTGTGCATTCATGCACTAGATGGCACAGTTCATCTGTGCGCGCGAAGCCTGATTCACGGCTGCTGAGACGGTAATCCACCCAATCAGTAACAAGATAGTCTATAGCGCTAAGTTGGTAATCTTGCTAATGGGTACCTGGGAACCCGCACGTTCGGTCCCAGCCTCACAGTGCTCAGCTATCAACTCCGAGATCTTGCTCGGCCCCGCAGGAAAAGTCTGGAAATTGACTGGTTCCCCTCTCCTTGAGAGGCCATTCAGAAAGTAAATATCCTCGATGGTGGGCACCAATGATTTCCCCTCTATCATAAATGCCTCTGCATCAGGATGCCAGTAATCAATCAAGGCATTCAGTAGCCTTGGTTGTCCGTGCATAAATGGACATAGAAAGAATTTGAGTAAACCACATTGCATTAACATGGCCACAACATTCGGATCTGCAGCAACCAACTCACTGATTGCCTCATGCTCCCTTTCCCTCCACTGGACATACATCTTGCCAACACAACAAGGTAAAGGAGGGTCCATACTTCTTTTTTTTTTACTTTTTCATCAAAAAAGGGGGGTACACACGGTCTGTAGAGGTGACAGTCGCGTGTACACGTGGGCAGACTTCACTCCGCCCACGTGTACCTAGGGCCGACCTTTTTAAGGTCGATGCCCACCCAAAAAATAAACTAAATGACTAAATTGAAGTATTGAATAGCTAGATAAGGGAGTTTGTACTTACTTGGTCCAAGCAAAAGTTTGTTTCGTCCACTGTAGCTCCCGGAATCACTATCTTTGGCAAAGGGGGTATTTTGGCTCCAAAGTCAATTTCCAAATCAGCAATGGTGATAATGAGCTGCCAGCTTCTATTTATAGACTTTTTGGCCTCTTTTTGTCACTTTTTTGGCCCCCTTTATCAATTTCTTTATACTAAAAACCATTTAGAGTGATCTAGGAGTTATACGGGAGGGATTTGATTAGGTATTGGGACAATTTTTTTGAGTTTCGAAAAAATATTGACGGTCCATAAAAAAAAAATTGTTTTCAAAAATCAACTTGAGCATATAGGTTAGGATACCACCCCAACTTTTGCATCTCGTTGCCTTTTTCTTATACTATAGGATCGATCCCATCAGGTTGTGACACAGAACCATCATATCTGCTCTAGAAGTGTCGCGACTTGGTGGTAGAGCTTACCAGAACATGGATGCCCTAGGTAGGTCCTGGTTGCATTATGGTGTCCATGCCGTTTCTAAAAACACTGTAGGCTCGGGAGTCCGTATAGTCTTTCTTGAATATGAGTTTGAGCCTCATTTGCATGAGTCTTTTTCACTCTTTGTCTCACCCTCAAGACTCCCAAAAAATAACGGGTCTCCTTTTAAGCCCTTTTCAGACCCTCTAAAAATGAAAAGATTGTCGAGCGATCTTGTGACCTTTCTCACTCATTAAATTGAAATTTGAAGTCACGTCTGTCCGGCGATAGTTTACCCCTTTTTCGGTCCGGACGGTCAAATATATGAACAAAGGTATACTCTATCGAATTCCCATTCTTTAGAAGAGTACTCTCAGGTGTAATTTTATTCCTTTTTCGGGCCTGAGGGACTAAATTTACGAAAAAGAAACCCCCACGGAGTCCATAGTTAAGCTCTTTTCAGACTCCCTAAAATTGAAAAGATCACCGAGTGACCTTATTCTTTCACACTCGTTAAATTGGTCCAGAAGAATATTCCTGACGGAGTCCATAGTTAAGCTTTTTTCAAACTCCTTAAAAGTGAAAAAATAGCCGAGTGATCTTGTCCTTGTCACACTCATTAAAAATGGTTTTGAATTGACGTCTAATCGATGCTAGTTTATCCCTTTTTCGAACCGACTAGACTATTGTCGAAAAAGGTACCCCAGCGGAGTCTCCTTTTTATGCTTTTTCAGACTCTCTAAATATGAAAAACCACCGAGCTTACCTTCTCTGGGCTCATTAAACTTACATCGAAGGACGTTACCATCGTGTGTTCTATCAACCGCATTTTCATACCTTATCCACCAGCCTTGTGATTGTTTTCTTTTGTGTCTTAACACCTTTGGCCGCCGGAGGATTTTTCTCGAGTATCATTTTACCAGAACATCAGTCTTGTCCTTGTTCCTTGAGATTGTATGTTTGCAGCACTCGTTCCTCCATTGTAATGTAATATTCCTGTATTCTTTTTCAAAAATTATCAAAAAGAACAAAAAAATCAAATATACCCCAAAAAGAGGATGGGAAAAGTATTTTCTTTATTGGAAGCATAATGAGTCGCCCTTGGATAAAGCACATCTGTCTGTTTGACCATCAGACTATGGGATGTAGTACGACCTTAGGAAGATTTTCTCTCTATATAGAGTTGTGTCCTCCACCATTTGGTTACTCTTCCAAACATATGGAGAGTTTGTGTTGCCTCCTGCTTCGTAGACTTATGATTAACATATATGTTGCCTGAGTCTTATCACTTGTTATGCTATTGTCCAAGGGAAATTTGTCACTAAGCATGAGTCGGCCCCTCTGCAATATGTCTCTTGTCCGCATACCCGACCATCTTGAACATCCAATCAAGTCCTTGTTCGAAATCACTGAAGCCTTCAATCCGATCATCAAGATTATCAATTCCATAACAAACGAGCCATCGAAGACCTCTGGGTAGTGCAGTCGTACACTCATATTACACTCCTACATGAGTTTTAGAATATTTTGAAGTTGTTGCTCGAGCTCTGAAGTACAACCATCAGGCTGAATCAGCTTCTGGAAGATGGGTACTCTATATGTATATCTTTTTTATTTCGAGATGTACCTCCGCTGTGTATTATTCGCGGCCACTCTTTATAGTTATTTGACATGGATCTACGGTGTATTTGATTGGTAGCCATGGTTCTATTTTTTCCCGAGCATGGGTATGCCCACCTCGATGAGACATTTGTTATTTTGCAGACGACACCTCCTGGTTCCTGATCCTTGGGCTCACTCGTTCCGCACATAAGTAAAGATTGGTAATGTATTTCGGCCATCAGATGCTCTTCTAACTTCACACATTAGGGGGGCATCTGTTATAACCCTAAATTGCACCACACATGCTTACCTGGCATCAGGCCAACTCATATCCCTTCTTTGTCAAAACTTTGCTGAACAACTCTTTGAAAATCCTCTTATGTCAAGGCCCATGCGCCCTAACCCATTACTGCACGCGTGTGCATGCTGGCTGACCCACTATAGCCTGCGTGTACCTAACAAAGAATGAAAAAAGGAAAGTTGTCGATGGAACAAAAAGATATGGGTCAGTTAACTGAAACTTTCGGCCATGCATGGCCGAGGGTTCGTCCAAAACCCTAGCTCCTTCTAGCCTATAAAAGAAGGGGTAGGGGTACCATTTGGAGGAGGAAAAAATATAGCAAAGAAACTCTGCCCATTTACGTAATCCATTGTCCCAAACCTTTAGCCTTTCCTCATGCCAAAGGAGATTTAATGCAAAGCAGTTGGAGGACAGAAGAAGAGGATCGTAGGATCAGGTTCAAGGAGCGGTGTCCGGTCTCAGCTTTGATTGTAAGTTGATTCATTTTCAAGTAATAAAAATAATACTTTTCCCGTCCCAATGCATGAATTATCTATGGTTTGGTTAATTTATGCTTGATTTCTAACCCTTGAGTAGAGAAGTAGCATGCATGCATAGTTGTTATTTGTCTTGATTGCAGGTCATCTGTGGAAGGAGCAGCGCAAGCAAGTGGTCAAAGCACAACGGGGGATCTACATCGAATGCTGGTAACAAGGTTAGTAGTCCTTTTCCATGCATGTACTGTGAAAGAGGGGTTTAAGTTTTGGGTTGTAGGTAAAAAAGTAATTTCTTTTCGGTCAAAATCTGCATGCAAGTCTGACCCTAGTTTGCTAGTCCGTAGGGTATTTTTCCCAACAACACCAAGCCATGATATCACTAGGGAAATTTTTAAATTTCGCGGAGATCCTTTCTCTTTCATAGCCTCTGCGAGGTTTATCAGATGCTCCCTGAACATCAAGCTCGCGACCTTATGCTCAGGTCGTGTTTTATGCAAACTATCAAAGAACATTTCTCTTGTTCTCTCCTTTTAGCAAAAACAACTTAATCCTCTAGTTCTTCTTTAGAATTCTAGAGCCTCTTGCATTTTCCTCTTTTCTCTTTGCATATCCAGGTCACACACCCCTCTGTGGGCATGGTATCCTTATTTTCTACTTTCGTGTGTATTCTTGCACGCCTTTTTCCTCCCCAGGAAGGTTCTGGACATGTCCTCTTCCTTCTGTTAGAAGGAACTCGGGTCAATCTGGGCTTGTAGGAAATTGCACACTGTGGTACTTCGAGATGACATTTTTCTATCTCCTTAGCCATACCCTCGATGCTTCCATTCATTGGGGTAGTTTATTGTTCAACCACCACTCATTTATCATTAACTAATTTTTCCTTGGGATCAGGATGAGGCTTATTATTTCAATAAAGAGAATTTGGGGTCATTTTGACATAATGAACCCTCTCTATAGTTTCCTCACTCTTTCCTCTAGTGATATCATGTCCAGTACTTCAAGGATTCACCCCCACAATCATTTATTGGAAATCTAAACAATAATACATTTACATTGTTCACATGCCATAGCATGGTGATCATAATTAATGATTAATTAGAAGTAGAGGTAAATAGGGTATTATAGAAATAAATGTCATTTTATTTCCCACTAAATGATATTTATTTGCATTGACTTGGCTACCAATATTCTCTTTTTGAAGAAAAACATTGGCACCTGTTTTCGTTACTGTTTTTCCGTATGCTTTGAGGAAAATTGGCATATGCCTCCACTATCAATTGTATGCATTTGAGGGATTCCATGAGAGTTGAAAATTGGCCTCCATTGGTTTGGAAATATTATTGGCATATTAACTATTGATTCCCTTCCATCCTTACCTAGGTTTTCATTTGTTTCTTCTCGTTAGAGTCTTCCCCAGAAATACAACAATTTTTTCTTATACGCAACAATCATTGGGAAGAGAATTGTGCATGACATATTATATTTGGTCATGCATTTAAATTTATACTTGTATCTTGGAGATGAGCCCCTACATAGAAAATTAAATCTGATTTCACAAAACAACCATATTGATGGAATGGACAGGCCATGGTCTCACCATTTACGGATCATCAAGTATAAGAGGAAGATCTAAATATTTTGAAAACACATGCACGGTTAACACACATAGCTAGTACCAAAGTAATGGAAATTTGTTGCTTCTACACCTATAAATAAGTATAGTACCATCAATGATAGGGAGTTCTCATGAATAAAAAGATCTCGAAGTTGAATTTTCTCAGTTGGAGCAAAGTATAGATACATTTTCATAATTGGTGACATAGTTGTTGGTAAAGAAAGATAGGGAAGAAAACTCAACAGAGACTGAACATGAAGAAGATAAGGAAGATAGAGAAGAGCCCACATTCAATGATTTGAGTAAAAACCATCGTTTTCCTTCATATTCCCATATTCCTTTCAAAGTTGAAGAAAAACTTGAAATACCCATGTATGATGGAGAAATTAGTGTTGAATCCTTGGATAATTGGTTGAAAAAATTGGAAGTTTACTTTAGTCTTTATCAAATCCAAGAAGCAAAACATATTTCCTTTTCCCCTCTAGATATGACCAGACATTCTCTACTGGTGAGAGAGCTATGTGGATGCATTGAGGATAGAAAATAATACCATGGTTATGAAATGGGAAGAATTCAAGGGATTAATAAAGTCACAATTTTATCCCATAGGCTGCAAAGAGAAGAAACTCATGAAGTGGAAGTATCTTCGACGAGAATAGGGACAAGGAGTGTAGGAATACACTTTTAAGTTCAGGAGGAAAGACATCAAGTTGGGTATCTCTTTATTAGAGTCAGGAGTGGTGGTTAAGTACCTTGGAGGACTTTTCAAACATATCTAAAGACAATTACAACTTCAAGTGTCAAAATAATATATACTACAAGCAAGAAGGATCTCTCTATTGAGTTGGACTCTAAAAAAGGGATATTAATAGTCAAAAATAGTCAAAAAGAACACATGAGCCAAGAAGAAATCAGCAAGAAAGAATATAAGAAGATGGAAACCACAACTAATAAAAGGAGGGATACTAATAGGCATTGCAAACATTGTGTTGTAGATTGGAACAAGAAAGAGAAATGTTGGAAGCTTGATGTAGATTTGCATCCAAAATCGCTAAAGTTTGATTGGAAAGAAAAAAAAGATACCAAGAAAATAGGAAGTGGTAGAAAGAACCTCTGATGTATATGAAGATATGGTTTGTACCAAATTTTAGTAGACAAAGATGATTTGAAATAAACATGCACTATCCAAAATCAAAGTTCAAGTGAAGAACCATAATGTAAATGCTCTTTTTGATAGTGTTTCTCAATGTAATACATTTTTGAAACATTAGTTGATGAGCTAGGTTTATAAAATTATGATCTACTGTAGCCAAGTTCCCTATCATGGTTTCAAGATAAATCTATTATTAGAATCACTCTGAGATGTAAAATCAATTTTTTCATTAGTGTTAGTTGTGTTGATGAAGTAGAATGTCAAGTTTCATTATTGGACACCTACAAAGTGATGTTGGGTAGCCCATACTTGTGGGATAGGGATGTTACCTTCTATAGGATAGAAACCAAATAAAGTTTGTTCAAGGGTGGAAAGGCATACTTTGTCAAATCAGAGAGAGAGAGATAGAGAGATAGAGAGAGAGAATACTTTGTCTAGTAGAAAAACAAGTGTATACAAATAGGAATCAAGCCACCTTCATTAGAAATGGAATCATGGATATGGAGCGGAAAATTGAAGCCCTATGCTTCTACCTCCTTAATGGTCCAAATTTTGGGGACCAAAATACTACAAATGGGGAGGTGTGATCCAAATTGGATTTTCACCTAAAATATTTTATAAATTTGTAATAAGCTTCTAATGCGTTTTTTTTGGTCTTTTTTAGGAAAAGTGGAAATAGAAATGAACCATTGTGATGGTTGGAATTCCAAAGGTAGTCCATTAATAAACTAAATTTTGTAGTCAATAATAATCAACGAGGGATATGCAAGGAGAACTTGGGAGGATGGTAGCAAAAATGAAAGCTCGAAGAGAGAAACCTTCTTGAACTTCGATGGAAAAAGAAGTCAAGGAGCTTGTCCACTCTAAGCGAATGTGTCTTTAATCCATGGCCATCTACAATTTTGGTATTGACAATGACTAACAATAAATAGTCTGTGTATAGATCACCCCTCTGTAATTATCTCATAAGCATAACAAAAATCTCCATTACATGTTAGGTTTCCAATATAAATATTCTATTGGTGTTGGTGTGTGATTGAGTTCTCCACCTTCATAATCTATTATTTTAGTATGAAATTCTACTGGTGCACTCATTGGGACTATTGAATCAACCATAGACATTGTTTGGAATTCGTTGGATATGTCCTATCAACAATATTCAGTGGGAAAAAAATCACCTTGACAAATATACGAGGCACAACATTTGCAAGAGTTCTCGTTGATGAACCCAACTAACCTAAGATATACCCTGTGTTATATTTGTTCAAATGTTGCACTATAGTTTCATTAGAACCACAACTTATGACTATAAGTGTAGTTCATGCAAGCAGTTGGCCTAAGTTGGTGTATTTTAAATGCATTTTTGTGCAAATTGACAAGATTTCCCTTGGGTGAATTCCTAAATTGTCTATCTCTTATTGTTTGAACATGTGGACAATAAACCATGAATGAACATTTTTCTTGGGTTTTGGATATTCTCTTTTACACATTGAAAAAAAACATTTCAGTATTTTAATCTGCACCTATATCCCCTTTCATCCCTCAAGAAGAGAGATGTTGCAGGACACACAATTAGTAATTAACCAATTCGTTTCATAATTGATCATTTGTTGATGCATTTTTGTTTTCTTTTTTCCATGTTACTTGACTGTATACCCTTCCTTAAAAATAAAA
>ML796273.1:171536-182231 GCA_009831015.1 Picea engelmannii | reverse complement strand
CCCCCTTCCTACACCTCATCACATATCTACTAGAGGAAACCATTTCTACAACTACCATAGGACTAGATATATCTAGGCACAAACCATTAGAGCTTAATGATGCTTCAAGTAAAGAGACCCATGTTTATGCTAGGGTTAAATTCCTCCTTTCTTGACATGAAAGGAGTGTGTCCTTGAGTAGGGCCTAGAAACCTTACTTTACCCCTAACTTTCGAGGGCTTGGATAGGTGCTTTGGAAGGGATGGCCATGTATCCTTATGAAAAATCCTAGATTCACCCTATCAAATATAGAATCAAAACTAGAGCTACAAATTCGTTAGTTACGAGATTAAAAAAAATTGACTAAGTTTGTCAATCTTGAGCTTCTTCTATGTGTACAATGTTAAGGTTGCAAATCCTAACTTCTTTTATGATTGCTCCTTCTACTAACAAGGAGCTTTGGCTTCAACACCAATCAACTATTATGTTAATATGAGATATCATTCCCTTGTAGATTTTTCCATCCGAATAAGTATCATGGTATATTAGGACTTATATGCTATTGTGAACCAACCCTCACAATAAATGTGGGATAACACACAATGAAGAGAGAATATTTTATAGACATAGACACAATTCCAAGACATCACAATATTTCCCTAAACCACTATCATTTCACACACACAACAAGGACACATGCATAATGCATTCCACATAGAAAGAAGGAAAAGTAAGAAAACATACTCATCCCATAACTAGTGAATCATAATATTAATAGGAAACATTACTCCTTTGTTGTTGCCCCATTAGTATAAGAATCATGGTATGGGAAGTGAGATGCACTTTACAATTTAGAATATAAAAAAAGTGTAACATTTATTTATCATTTAAAATAAAAATTTTAACTAATATGAAAATAAAACTTAATATTAAATAAATAATTAAAATAAAATAACATAAAACAAGTTTTGGAAGGTATGTTTTAAGTAAATGGTTTATTCCATTAAATTAACCTTTAATACTAAAAATAAATCAAGAATATATTCTTAATAGTGCTAGATTAGGGGGGCGTACCACTGATCTATACCTCCACACGTCAGGAATTAAGAATATGCACCTGTAACATCTAATTTAATACATTTTGACATATTATAGAATGTACAATGATTCTCCGTGGATATGCTTACTCAGTGTTCAATATTTGCGTGAAAGTGCCATACATTTCTAATAACGATCCATTATATGAATCCTAAATTTATTTTTCTTCGAATTCGTTTAATTTCGCCGTTTCAATCCTGGCGTATTCCTTTCGTTGTTTATTGTGTATTTCTAAAAAATAAGGCTGCAGCTCAGGGAGCCAGGGTACGTAGTGTAATGTCACCGGAATCGATACAGAATGTCCACATATCTGGAATCTAACTGCGCGGAGGAGAAGTATTCTTGACACTGCAAAGCTGCAAAAGACAATATATGCCGGTAACCTTTGGACGCAACTCAAACAGAACTAATCGGTGGCTTAGCTGCGATTCCAGGAAGCCGCAAATAAATTCTATTTTACAATCAAGTTGTTGCTAAATGCGTGGCTTCCCGGTGACAAATTCCAACGTTCAATGTTAGAAAAACGATTGTGGATCACATTGTTCTATGCCTGAATTGTTAGAATTGTAAATGCTGAAAATACAATTCATATATGATAATTAATAATCACACAAATACAGGGATTTCATGTGGTTTACTCAAACGTTGGGCTACATCCACCAAGCATAGGCACCGATTGTCTTATTATTCAGATCATGGAGATTACAAGAGACTAGCAAGTTCTCACTCTCTCACTTACATGTATTTATATACATTTACAAGAAACTGATTATTAAATGCAATCCCTATCCATATTCTAACTTGGTCTATATAGTTGCAACCAACCCAGAATAATAGGATCCAAATCCATCATTAGAGGAATTCGTTGTCACCAAATCCCACCAATCTCCACCTTGACAACAATTAACATGATACCTTTCTCCTTTCTTTTGTTCATCACCTTTTTTGCAAGCCAAGAAAATCCAAGCACCACTGCAGCTTCTCTAATAAAACTGGTTTCATGATCTCGCTTGTGTGACTTGCATGAGTTTGGATTTCTTGAGGGGTCACTCCACCTCCAACATGTCTTCCACAACTGTGTTGTGAGACATATTTAGTGATAGATCTCCTTCTATCCAAGACACCTGTAAAATATACATTACAATTATCACAGACCATCTCAATGTAACCATTATAGGTGACATGTGTGCTTCTCAAACGCTGAAGCATCAATTTCACTACAAAACGCGAATCTGTCATGTACCTGACAACATCATTAGCATGTGAAACATTTGGTCTTAACCATTTCATCAAATACAACAGACCTCCTACTGAACTTACACGAGACATAACTTTTTCTTTTTTATAGACAGGCCCTATGTTTGAAGAAAACTTATAATGGAAAGCAAGAGGGATAAAAATTGGTCTTACAATGTTCATACTGAACTCCAACCACAACTTACCATTACCATCTCTGTGTACATTCATGCCCATAATTTGTTTTGCTGCTCCTTGATCCCTCATCTGAATTGTCCTATCCACCTGAGTCATTTTCTTACTGATTTTATCCATGCTTCGGCTTGCATCGAGCATATCATCAACAAATAACATCAAGACTGTGAATGTACTATAAACTGTATAGTCATTCCTACCCTTTGAAAAATTATGACCCACTATGAAGGATTCAAACATCTTGTATATTTGCCTGGGTACCAATAGGCCATACAATGAATTATCTATCATGCAAACACCACTTACCAGTACCTGCAATTATTTCTTGCTCTTATGACCTTGATTCTTCTGCCATAAACAAGAATATACATCTGTCACTTCAAATGCCATTTCAATACTCCCTTCCAACTTGTAAAGGTTATCCACCTTTTCTGCCTTCATCACTACTAAACTACCTTTCGACAATGTGAGTGTTCCACCTTGACCTGTATAGTTATATCCACAAGAATCCAACACTCCCAATGAAATCAAATTCGATTTAAGCTCAGGTACATATCTAACATCCGTTAATTCCCTAACAATATCATCGAACATCCTTATTCTAATACTACCAACCCCAACAGTTTTACAGAGAATACCATTTCCTATAAACACTACACCCTCATCAATAGATTGATAAGAAATGAACCAATTTCTATGTGAGCACATGTGATGGGAGGCTCCTGAATCTAACTGTCATTCTTCTTGATATTGTAAATTACCAGAAACGGATAAAACTTGATCATTCATACCTGAATTTGTTATAGCTGAATTTGCTTCCTTCGTAGAGTTTTCCTCAGATTCCTTTCTCTTCCAACAATCTTTCTTAAAATGTCATGTTTTTCCACAGTACCAACATTTTGCTTTATCCTTTCTGTGTCTTGATTTATATCGAGAAAAACTTCTCTCATTCTGCTCTTTAGTTCGACCTCTGACCAACATCGCCTCTGAAGTTGAGGTTTCTTTACTAGATTTTCTCCTCATCTCCTCGGCCAACAAAGCTCCCACAATAGATTCATAATCTAAAAAATCTGTTGAGCTAAATCTAATAGAGGTGACTAGATTATCCCAAGACTTAGCCAACGAACACAATAGTGTAATAGCCTTATCCTCATCTTCAAATTTAACTTCCATACTAGTCAATTGAACTATAAGGGTATTGAAGGTATTTAAATGGTCAACAACTTTTGTACCTTCTTTCATTCACAAAATGTACCACTGTCTCTTCAAGTTTGTTCTGCTCGTTAATGATTTCGTCATATATAGACTTTCCAACTTGTTCCATAAGCTTGATGTTGTATCCTCTCCTACGATATTAAATAGAACATCATCTTCCAGAAATAAACGAATGGTACTAAGAGCTTTCGTATCCAGATCTTCCCATTCCCATTCTATCATCATTGTTGATTTCTTTGACTTGCCTGCCAATGTTTTTTGCAACCCTTGTTGCACTAGTAAATCCCATGTCGTAAGCTTCCAGAATTCAAAGTTGTTTTTACCACTGAACTTTTCAACTTCAAACTTTACATCTTAACCGTTAGCACAAAATCTCCTAATGCCCAAATCACAACTTATAATAACCAAAGCTTTAAAAAATAATATGGAGAAATAACTTCACACGCTTTAATAAAAAAAAATTAATAAAAAACCTTTTACTAAAAAAAAATCACCTCTTAATTAAAAAAAACACCTTTTAATAAAAAAAAAATTCCTTTTACTTTAATTCCTCCTCCCTTTTACCTTAATCTTTTTACTCCATCAAACTTTTTACTTTATTCACTTCACCCATTGACTTGTTGGTATTATGCATACAATATAAAAAAACCTTTTAATCTTTTCAAAAGTCAAAGGAGATCGAATATGCATACAATATAAAAAAACCTTTTAATCTTTTCAAAAGTCAAAGGAGATCGAATATGCATACAATATGTGAATTTTGAAAGGAGATCGTGACTTTTGTACTAAAGGGAGTCATCGCACCTCACAATATACCGAGAGTGCGGCGAGTCCGCACCTCACACAACACTTGAAGTGTGGTGATTTTGAAAGATCTACGCACTGTGCTTCAACCCTAAACTGTGATGATTTCTACAATTTTTCATGAACGAAAGTTCGAGTAATAAGATGTCTCACCCTTCGAGAGGATGGACCTGTGGCGATGTTGAAATCGACGTACTTCACACAGATACTACTGCTCCTTTGAAATTTGGCGTTCCTCTCCTCCAACTAGCTCTGATACCACTTGTTAGAATTGTAAATGCGGAAAACACAATTCACATATGATAATTAACAATCACACAAATAAGAAAACACAAGGATTTCAAGTGGTTCACCCAAACATTGGGCTACGTCCACCAAACATAGGCATCGATTGTCTTATTATTCACATCATGAAGATTACAACAGACTAGCAAATTCTCACTTTGTCTCTCTCACTCAGTCATCCTGCCTCTACGGGCTTACATGTATTTATATACTTTTACAAGAAACTGATTATTAAATGCGATCCCTATCCATATTTTAACTTGGTCTATATAGTTGCAACCAACGTAGAATAATATGATCCAAATTCATCATTAAAGGAATTCGTTGTCACCAAATCCCAACATGAATCATATGCTTGACTTTCTCGTAATTGCAGAGAGTGGCATGCACATAGTAAGTCTCTTGAACTGTTGTGACGATTGATACAAATTTCATCATATACTATTGGTACATCGTCTTGATTACGATGCCAACTCCAATGTGCTTGTGTTGCATGGTATATTCTAAGAATGTAGTGAGTATTTCTGTGTTGTTAAATTTACAGATTTAAGTGAGTATTTTTGTATAATCAAAATGTTTTAAAAAAAATTCATCATATTGAATTTTATATTTAAAAAAAAAAATTAAATGAAAAAAATAACAATTTCCTACAAATTTGTGTCACTGAATAAACACTAGTTAGACAACCCCTATTCTAAAGTTACCGTGTTCAAGGATAACTTCCCCAAACATAAACAATTTAGGTTGTGGCTTTTTGAAGATGTGTTAATCATTAAGCCAATTCAACAGCTAAACAATAAATCAAACATTAATCAATCCATCTTCATCATCATGATTCATGACCTCTTAATCGTAAGGAGGAAAACTACTAGTAACTTCGAAGTTAGGAAAAGTTGGGAACGGTGGTTAATGACGTGCTTTAAAGAAAGGCCTTCGCCGCCCTCTCCAATGGTAATGTGAACAGGCCCACAGGGATCAGGTTTGTTATTGTATACCATTGAATGCCTGCTCTTTGTTTTCTGGGTTTTATATATCCGAATTATGAAATTCTACTTGTTTTAGATTAATGTGTGATATTTTATCATATTAAAAGGGTGTATATTAAAAGGGTGTTATTACCATTGAATGCCTACTCTTTGTTTGATAGGTTTTATATATGTTAATTATGAAATTCTACTTTGTTTTAGATTAATGTGTGATATTTGATCATATTAAAAGGGGTGTTATTACCATTGAATGCCTACTCTTTGTTTGCTAAGTTGTATATATCCTAATTATGAAATTCTACTTGTTTTAGATTAATGTGTGGTATTTGATCATATTATGAATGTCTATTTTTGTTTGCTAGGTTTTATATATCCTAGTTATGAAATTCTACTTGTTTTAGATTAATGTGTGGTATTTGATCATATTAAAAGGGGGTGTTATTACTATTGAATGTCTACTCTTTGTTTGCTAGGTTTTATATATTCTAATTATGAAATTCTACTTGTTTTAGATTAACGTGTGATATTTGATCATATTAGAAGGGTGTTATTGTATTGGGCATTATAATGTAGGTTGTGATTATTATTACATTGGGTATTGCAATTTAGAGTTTGAAACAATCTTATGTGTCTTTTAGGAAATTATTAGATCTTAGTTTAATGAGATATTATTTCCACCAAAATTGTTCCTAAATCAAGTATGAATGGTTAGAAGGTTCAGAAAATTTCTCAAAGTTGGTTAGTGTGTTTCTATATTAAGGGAAAGTTTTCATGTATTTATGTGTACTATTATATTGATTAAACAAATCACTAGATATAGATTACAAATCAATAGATAGAAATTTCGGTTTGTGGAAACATGTCTATCGTCCCATTTCTCTACATGGTATCAACTCCTCTCTTTCAGAAAAGGGGTTTGTGATCGTGGCATTTCAAATTTTCTAATTCTCTATAAATATGTATGATTAATGTAGGTGAAAGTCGATTGCTTTGTGAGTGCTCCTTTGTGTTGATCAACAAGAGCATTGTTTGTGTGGAAGTAATATCCACATGAGGTGTGTGAAGAGGTGTTGTTGAAGGCCTAATTGTGAGCATTTGTAGCTGATGTGTTTTAGATTAGCGATTAGTTGAGCCAATAAAATTGGTGTTGAAGATTGCACCGCAACAATCAAAGAAGTAGCCATAGAAGTTATTTTCCTTTGAAGGAAATGATCAGAGCGAGCTCAGATCTTAATCAAAGAGTTGTAAAGATGAAAAAGAGATCCGTAGATCTTAAACGAGCCTTTTGTATGGAAGAACATTGCATGGAGATATCCTAGATGAAAAAAGATAAGTGAGTGAGTACCACCATGTAAATAGAAATCTGCCCATGGGAAAAATGCTTCCATCACACTGGAAAGTGATGGAGGAACTTGTGAAGAGTGACACAACTCACTAGAAAATAAGGAGTTGTAGATATGTGGTCATAGAACTTTTGAAAGTGCCCATCCATTGAAAGATCGTGTCCATAATCTTCCAATTCAGAAAGAAAAGTCACAGCAATAAGAAGTCGTGAAGTAGATTGTTTACAATGAAGATTTCATTGTTTGATCTATTAGGGATAAATATAAGTGCATAGATATACTACTTGTGGTGGTATCGAGCACATTGACGTGTAAGTAGAAAACATCTTTTGGATGGACCTATATGAATACGATTTTGCTTGCAAACTAATTTAGTTCATGACGACCAAGAGGTAGTAGCACTTGGAAATAATGGAGAAAGCGCCAGTTATAAGCTTCAGATGTGAGAGTCAGTTGTAGGCGTGTTAAGAGTCAGTTCTTAGTTAAGAGTCTAGTTGTCTTTGGTTTGCATGTAACCGACTCGGTTGAGTCTTTTCCTATATAAGGATGTAATCCATCTTCATTGAAAATACAAAAGTGAGCATAGCCTCACTGTGTTGTTTGCCTCATATATTTTATCTTGGTATAATATTCTCTTGAATAAACTCACAAATAATATTCTCTTGAATTAACTTTAATATCCACTTATACTTCAAAATAAAGTCCACTTTGAATAAAAAATCCACTTCACAATTTCTTAAATCTCTTACCCTCCTTAATAAACTTCTTTATAGTCCATATAAAGTTTTAAACTCCACATGCATACGCTTTATCCACTTTTAATAATAATAAAAATTGAATAACTCCCTTTTTCTTATTTGCATGTATAAGAGAAAACTTCTTATTCAAAACTCACCACCACCATGAGTAAAGTTTTGAATGCATGCGTGTGGTAGTGAAGTTTTGAATGCATGTGTGGTGAGAGAGCTTGCATGCATAACGATGAGTGAAGTTTTGAATGCATGCATGTGGTAGTGAGGTTTTGAATGCATGTGTGGTGAGGGAGCTTGCATGCATAAGTGCCTTTTAGTTTTTTGAGCATTTAAAAATAAAAGTGCATTCAAAACTTATACACGGTGGTGGTGAGTTTTGAATAAGAAGTTTTCTCTTATACATGCAAATAAGAAAAAGGGAGTTATTCATTTTTTATTATTATTAAAAGTGGATAAAGCGTATGCATGTGGAGTTTAAAACTTTATATGGACTATAAAGAAGTTTATTAAGGAGGGTAAGATATTTAAGAAATTGTGAAGTGTTTTTTTAATTCAAAGTGGGCTTTATTTTGAAGTATAAGTGGATTTTAAAGTTTATTCAAGAGAATATTATTTGTGAGATTTTGTGTGTGAAATTTGAGAGCCGAGATTGAGTCGGATCAGTGGTATCGAAGGCAGAGCGACAAAAAAAATAAATTTGCATATCCTTGGTGATTTTCTTGCAGAGACTAAATTGCAGCGATGGAAAATCTGCTGGCAGAGACCTACCTCAACGAAGCCAACAAGTTAGATGGCTCAAACTTCATTAACTGGAAATTCAAGATGCAGACGCTCATGGAGGGATATGGTGTCTGGAACATTGTGAAGGGAACTGAACTAAAACCTGATGCGACTGCCAGTGCAACAGCAGCAAAGATCCAAGATTGGGAGAAGCGCGAAAACAAGGGAAAGGTATTGTTGCGCATGTCTGTTAAAGATAACATAATTCCACATATTAGAGACGCTACAACTTCTACTGCAACATGGACAGCTCTTAAAGCATTGCATGAAACTAGCAACACAAATCTCATTTTGTTCCTGAAAACTAAATTGCTAGGCATTAAGATGGATGGAAATGAATTTGTTAGTTCATTTTTGGGTCGCATTAAAGAGGTGAAAGACAAGTTAGTAAATATAGGGGAAATTGTTTCCAATATTGATGTAGTGACTATTACCTTAAATGGTATGCTAGAACACTATCATATGTTCATAACAGGTCTTGTAGCAAGGGAGAAACCTCCTACGTTTAAAGAAATGACTGGTATTTTGTTGCAAGAGGAAGAGAGGCGCGGGAATATGAAGCCTCTGAGTAAAAATTTGGCACTGTGGTCAAATAATAGATCTGCGAGAGGGATATCAGGAGTAAGAGGTAGAGGAGGCAGTTCATGGCAAAGAGGCGGTTCATGGCAGAGAGGTAGTTCATCGCAGAGAAGACAATCTCCAAATCAAGGTATGCAATCTGATAGGAATGAGTCAAAGAGTTGTTTTTATTATGGTCGACCTGGACATATGGTTAAAGACTGTCATAAGAATAAAAGTGATGAGGCTAGGAATAAACCTAGAACACATTCAGGTTATTATGCAGAAAAATCTTCAAATCAAGATCATAGATTATTTATTGCTAGTGATGATATTGATGAACCCCCGAATTTTGACTCACGCGATCTTAGGCTATTTGTGTCTAATGCTTCTTTATCTGCTGAAATGGATGATTCCGATGCCTGGTTTGTGGATTCCGAAGCATTAGTACATATGACTTGTAATAAAAATTGGTATGCTAATTTTAAGGAAACACAGAATGGTGCCAGCATATATCTTGGAGATGACCGCACTCATCAGATCAAGGGATATGGAGACATTCATGTGACATTGTTGAATGGTACTGTTCATCACATTCGCAATGTCGTGTATGTGCCAGGAATAAAGAAAAATTTGATCTCTGTGTCCACCATTACAGATCAGAACTTGAAGGTTGAATTCTTCAAGAATTATTGCATAGTGAAGGATCTGTTGGACCACTTCCGAACTGTTGCAACAGGTGTCAGAGTAGGAGGTCTAATACAAACTTGATGTTACCAACAAAGCACATCATGCACTGACTTCTGCCACTATGCCAACATAGATTCTTTGGCATCAAAGGTATGGACACATCAATCATCCTGATTTATTGTTATTACAGAAAAAGAATATGGTTGAAGGACTTCCCATGTTAAAGAATGAGAAAGTTGCTTGTGATGGATGTGCATTAGGAAAGATGCACAGAGATGAATTCCCCTTTAATCCTGATAAGAAAAAGAGAGATGTGTTAGATCTTGTGCATACTGATGTTTGTGGGCCTATGCAAACTAGGTCTTTAGGAGGTGCATTTTACTTTTTGTTATTTATTGATGATTGCATGAGATACACATGGGTTTACTTCCTTAGACGAAAAAGTGATGTTTTCGAGTACTTTAAGGAATTCAGAACCATGGTGGAAAAGAAGACGGGAAAATCCATCAAAATCCTCCGTTCAGATCAAGGGGGAGAGTATAAATCAAGGAACTTCAACAAATATTGCAAAGATAATGGAATAGTACAACAGTTTACAGTACCTCACACTCCACAGCAAAATAGAGTTGTCGAAAGGAAAAACAGAACTCTGGTAGAGTGTGCACGCAGTATGATGAAAGGTAAGAATATCTCAAATGCATTTTGGGCTGAAGCCATAAATACTGCAGTTTATTTAAAGAATAGAAGTCCAACAAGGTGTCTTGATAATGTTAC